>PVJH01009494.1:0-78832 GCA_004026705.1 Nesogale talazaci
TATTGCTTTTGTTTTCATTACGGCCAGTATTATTCAACAACCTCATGGCATTTATTAAGTAACAGACTGAGACCATTCAAGCAAGGCCCCTGCAAGTTCATTACTGTCGCTTGGAGATGAGCGATCTCGAACAGAGTGGCACACACGACTAGTATGTGATAAGACTCTCTGCCTCCGTGAGCTGAACTTGACAGCCAATGACAGGTAAGATCAGGAGCACTCTTTACCAACCTAAGACAGGCCATGGTGACATTAGAAGGCCATTGACCGATGACGGGTAAGGACTGAGTGTGTGTCCTGACAACCTAAGACAGGCGGAGTTCCCGGGAGGATATTACTTGAAAAAATAAAAATGGGGGAACTGTCAGGAGCCGTCCAGCCCAGACATGCTTGACCTGACTACAGGCTGGATATGCCTGAACTCTGTTGCAGTTTGTTGCCTGGGGTTTGTAGTTTGTCGCCTTTGTAACTGTAAACAGCCCTGGCCACTGAAGCCTGACTTGCAGCTGTGCTGCCATTCACTTGTTAATTTTGAAGATCATGATATGCTAATTGCCTAAGCTTGCTTGCCCTATAAAACTGGCTTACTTCTCCCAAATCAGAAAAAAAAAGAACCCCACCCCACCCCATCCCAGAAAAGATGTAACTACTGAAACAACATATGTATGTATGTATGTATGTATGTATACATTATGATGAGTGCTGTATGAGTCCCCAATAAAATGAATTAAAAAAAAAGACAAATTAAAAAAAAAAAGACATTCTTAAAAGAATGAAGACAAGTCACAGAGCCACAGATGACAGAAGGCATTGGTGGGAAGGAAATATTTGCAGCACACATATCTGATAAAGATCCGCATTCAAAATATACAAAGAAAACCTAAGAGAACAGTAAGTCAACAACAGGAAACAGACCACTCAATTCAAAAATGGACCAAAGATTAAACCAGATCTCCTATTCATATATAGATGATACAGATGGCAAATAAACACATAAAAGATGCTTAATACAATTTGTCAGGAAATTGCAAACTAAAACTACAGTGAATACAATACTATCAGATACCTATGAGAATGCCTTAGACCCAGAAATCTGAAAATATATCACACTGTTAAGGAGGCTAACATTGGGACCTCTCGTTGACTGCTGGGGGGAATGCCAAACAGTGCAGTCATTTGGGAAGACAGCTTTCCAATATTTTATGAAGCTAAATGTACAATCTTAGCATATGACGCAGCATTCACACTTGTAGCAAACAGGTCCACCCCAAAATCTGTACATGGATATTTATTGAACGTTTATTCATCATGTCTGAAAATAGGAAGCAAGCATGATGACCTTCCATACATTAAAGGGGTAAATAAATTGCAATGCAATTATACAATGAAGAATTATTTAAAAATTTAAAACACGAGCTACCCAATCACAAAATGCCACAAAGGGATGTTACATACATATTGTTAAATGAAAGCAGTTTTGGAAAGACAAACCTATAAAGAATAAGAAGTTCAGTGATTGACATGGAATTGGGAACAGAGGCAGAGAGATGAGGGTGAAACACAGGGAAATTGTAGGACAATGAGACATTACTGTATGATACTAAAAAGGTGAACTCATGACATCATAAACCTTTCAAAACTCACTGAACTTTACAGTACAAAGAACTTCAATTATGCAAATTGAAAAAAAATCCATTTAGAGAGCTGTAAGATTCCAGGTAAGAATGAAGCCTGTGGGAAGAGTATCTCACCATGTGACAAATCCATGGAAGAGTTCCACTGGTAAAGAAAGGTGCTGACTGAAGTAACTTTAGAAATGAATACAAGACTAAAGAGAAAAGGAACTGCAGATAAGAATTGTACTCTTGTTACATCCTATAGGGCTATAGGTTAAATATTCCCAATCTGTGATACAGATATACAATGGAATAAATTGATGGCACATGGTGGAGTCAGGTGTCATATGACTGGTGGCGGGGAAATAAGCAGAGGAGGTGGTTATAGACCATGTGATGGTATATCACAATAAAAATTCAAGTTTAATTTAATACAGGTTAAAGATAGAAATATGTATAAATATGACTATATATACATAGGTTGATATACACACATTTCTTTATCCCAAACAGGGTAATTTTACAGTAAAGATTCTTGACACTATACCGAATGCTAAAGGACAGCAGCAATAGTCATAAACTATGCTGATAGTACATTCTGTGGATGTGATGTGATAAAAATGACATTTTCCCCTTGGATCTTCTTTTCACAGACCCACTACCCCAGCTTGAATTATGAGAAAAACGTCGGGCAAATGCCAAAAGAGGAATTTCCTATTATATATCTGACCAACCAAACCAAATCTTTTGCTATCATGCCACTTCTGACTCATCGTGACAGACTTGAACTGATGGTGTGGCAGTCATCTGCTTATGTTAATTTTATTATTAAAATGTAGGAGTGGAGTCTAGCCTGTTAATCTGGAGATAGTGAGTAGCCAATGAGGCCTCTGTGTGGGCATGGCTTTCTCCTGAGACTTCTGGGAAATCTCGCTATATTTCCCTCGTGAAGATGAGAAGCTATCTTCCCCAGTTGTTGGGACTTAGTCTCAGAGATGATGAGTCATGGACAAGACAAGATGGCAGCGTCTGAGAAGCCGGAGGAGCTGGCGGAGAGACCACACGGCTTTGCCCTGATGGAGCCAGACCTCCAAAGCTGGAGCAGCATATTGTTGATGGACTCTGAGCCCTGGAAGCGAGGAGCCAGGGGGAGACCCCTTCCAGCACTAGAATTCTGCACCCACTGACCTGTGACTTCGTGAGTCGGAAGGAGACTTTGTAGACTGATTTCGGGCATATGGGTTAATATGGGACTTATGACTTTGCACTGAACTGGGTTGGGATGCCTTCTTAGTGTCACATTCCTTTTGTATATAAACCCTTTCCTTATATCTACATGCGTGTCTATGAAATTTGTTTCTCTAGTCTACCCGGACTAACACAGATGGCCTCCTCTGTTTTTTCTTTTTTGGTGGGGGGTGGGCATCACTGCCCTCTGTTGAGAGTGGGAGACCCAGCCTTGCTCCTGGAGAGCTGCTGTTGGATTTGAACTACCAACCCAGTAGGCTGCAGTCCCACACTCAACTATTACACCACCAGTGCTCATCCCTCCTCTGTTTTTTCAAGCCACATCTTTCTCTAAGATAATAGCTAGGGCGCTTTTACCACCAACCTTTTCATTAACAAACCAGTACTTAATCACTACACCACCAAAGCTCCTCATGCATACACAATACATCTCCAATCTGTCAAGACCATCAAAACAAGGCAAGTCTGAGACTCTGTTACAGCCAAGAGCCCCAGGACACATACAAATAAATGTAACATGTCTCCTAGATGAGATACATCAGTAGAAAAGGGGAGTTAGATAAACCTTCAGAAATCAGAATATAAAGTATGAACTGTGGTTAATAATAGTATGTCAGTATCATCCAGGAATTACAGAAAAAGCATGTCATACTAATATAAAATGTATTAGTGTTAAATATTGGGGGGTGGTGTGATAAGGGAATTCTCTATACTACCCTCTCAACTTTATATGTGTGAATGTAAAAAAAAATTAAGAAGTAAAGCTTGTTAATAGAAAAATTCGACAACACCACTTTTCTTTCTAACATTCTTTTAAGAGAGCCTCATATTCAGCTACCACAATTGTACTGGCTGCCTCTTGCTTTTTCTGGAACCTCGCAAAGAGAGTTGGGAGAAAGCATCACCTACATTTTTATGTGGTAAGGTTTCTAATTAAGTTAAATACTCTGGTAAAAAAAAATAGGGCATTCTGAAGAATTATTTGTAAGGCAGTGAAAAGCATGGGGTTTATTATAAGTATCCCGGTACTTGTATTCACAGAAAACAACCTGGACAGAGAACACAGAATTATTTTCCAGATGGGTAGGCTAAGAGAGGATTTTTCACTTTCATGCACAGATTTCTGTAACTTTTAAGAATGTCTTAATTTTACAATTTAAATTCGTTTCAGTTGGATTTATTTTTCTTGAAAATCATACCATGTGAGTCTGATGATTTAGTGGAAAGCTGAACATCCTTCGTGAGGAGCTCTGCCAGGACCCAGGTTGGGCTCACACATGGCAGAGTGTGAAGTCTGAGAACCTGAGCTAGCCTCAAAGACACATTCCCTTTCCAACATGGAGTCTATGGCTGAACCTAGCCAGGCAAATTTTTAGAGATGCTTCCCCAGGAACCAGAGGTCTTCTGTGTTGTGAAGATCCTTAGGGTTCATCTCCCTCAACCCTCCGCTCACTACTTTCCACTGTGGCTCTGACTGGCTGCCATCCACCAGCTAATTGGAATCAGGGCCCTCACTACGCTTTCTCAGTCATTCTATGTATGGGACTTTTCTGATACTTGAGCCCCTAAGACCAAGGTTATTAGTGACCCTTAAGATCTGGAACTGAACATACTCTGTTATAATAATTAGCCATTTAAGATCAAGAGGGCAGCACTTATCCAAAGACAAAGTTCAAAGGGGTAGGAGAGTTGGAGGAATGGAAATAGTAAGAACCAAGAGAAAGGGGCCTAAGGGATGGAACACTGAAGGAAATGCAATGGATGAGTTGAAAGAAAATGAGTATGAATTGCGAAATATGAAGCTGGTGACCTGCTCTGTAAATCTTAATGCACAAAACTTTAAATTATATATAAAGTTTAAATATGTATTTGTGTGATTATGTGTCTATCTATGTCTATGTGTATGTCTAGTTATATGTGTATGTGTGTGTGTGCATCTGGGCTGCAGTACCTTGAAAAAATTTAAGAATTATTTAAAATGCTGGAATCATTATTTATGACATTCCTAATAGCTATTTTTATTACGGAGACCAGTACAATGTCTGGCACATCATGGGTACTCAGAAAAATATTTATTGCATGCACAAGTTGATAGTTCAAAAATGGGTAGTCTTACTCTAATCTTCTTTTACCTGAGTTTATATATTTTTGGCAACAACACTACAAGTTTCCTTTTGAACTTGCAAAACAGTCATGTATGCTCAGTTTGGGATATGCTAATTTTCCACTGTGCGGATCTCTGGGACTCGTTTCACTTCTGTGTGAACTCTTTCCGACTTGTAGAGAGGGTCAATAATCTGAAATTCCCTTATGGCATCAGAACTTCTGCCATGCTATGTGAGGAGTCCCGCCTAAGATCAAGACTCTCAATTATACTTATTAGATAAGGTCTTGCTAGTTTGGGCTTCTTATCCTATATCCCATATCCTAGTATTTCAATATTATACTGGCTAGGGATTGAACAAGACAACCTTATATGCATTCAATTCAGAAGCTGCATCTTTGGGAGTAATAGGTAACTAGAAAGTGAAGGAAAGCATCCTTCTCTTTTGGAGACCGAGGACTGAGGATCTCCTTCTTGGTTCTGAAGTTATAATACCTTATCTGAGGAAGAAGAAAGAAGAAAGGAAGGAAGGATAGGAACCAAGAACAATAATAGATAGCAAATTATTTTGAAAATATCAACACATGTAGACCAGAAATATCACTAAAAGGAATAGAAAGGTGTTTTCTCATGATGGCAACACATGTACAAATATTCTTGCTACAATTGATGTATGAAATGTTATAAGCGCTCCCAATAAAGTGACTTTTAAAAAAAGGGTTTTCCTACTGATAAGAATGATCTCTTTTCCTGAAACAGTGGACCCCAGGCAAGAGCGATCACAAATCATTCTGCAAATCACAAAGGCAGGACAATTGAAGTGAAAGCATCCGGGAATGAAGCAGGGATAAGGGGACAGACAGGCACAGAGGAGTGACAGGGGAACTCCAAATAAATTCTCTTACGGTAACTCAGCTCAAGAGCCCTGGTAGTGCCATGGGGTGCTCACTACAAAGTTAGGGATTCAGGTCCCCCAACGACTCTGTGGACGAAGACGAGGCTGTCTGTCCCTGTACAGTTGACAGCCTCAGAGACCCCGTAGAGGGAGGGCTGGTACGGCAGTGGTTGTTTGTCCGGTTTGCGTCACTCAGCAGAAGGGGCTATGACGAAGCCCGTACGGCGAGAGAAACAAGAAGAAGGTGTTCGTTAAACTGCACTGGGGAAGGGAAGATCAATGGAAATGAAACTTCCATGGGTAGTGGTGGTTGTTTGACCTTTGCTTCTGACAAGAGAGGACAGGTCAGAAACCAAGAACCTGTTGGAGGAAATTAAGGGAAGAAGCCAAGGAACAGAGTGCCTGTCTCTTGTGTGCGTCAACAGCCCCGACCCTTCGGAGATGCTGTGGACAACATTCTCCTCATAGCAAGATGTTATACGAGACGCTCCTCGTGGAGGCAGCTATGTGCATGAGCTGGTGTGTGTGTGTGTGTGTGTGTGTGTGTGTGTGTGTGTGTGTGTGTGTGTGTGTTGGTTTTTATGATAGGGAGGAGGAAACACATACAAATCTTGTCCCTTGATCCTAATTGCTCGTCTCCATTATGGAAGATAATTCTATTTTGTCCTTCGTTTCGGTTTTAATTAACTGGAGCAAGAAAGAAGACTCAAAACAACTAACTGGGTGGCTTTGAAAAGCCCTGTACTTCTGCCGCCGGAGAACAGCAGGAGCTAAGTGATTGCTATCCAGACACCTCATCGTGTATTGCAGTCTGGCCTCCTCTACAAATGGAAGAGGGTGAACAGAGCTTCTAAGCAATGAGTGAACCCCAGTAAGAGATGTCTTGTCATCTTTGGATACCGTTTTGAGGTTAAGGCTCAGCATGTGATGGGGGTCACTTAGGGGTTGCTGATAGGAACAATGTGAATCTGAGGCAGAAAAGCAAGTGGCTGGAACATTCTTTTTTTTTTTTTTTTAATGAAAAACATTCCATTTTGCAAAAAGAATCTTGTTGTTGATTTTCACTTTGGCGGAAGGGAGAAGGCACCAAGAGAGGAAACCCACAGCTAGAAAACTGGCTTTATCTGTTAGGGGGAGAGACTCGTCCCTGCAGAAGGGCATCCAGAGTGGGCAAGTGGAGGACAGCAAAAGCACGATGGGTGAACCTTGACTGGGGCCCGAGGTACAACCATAACAACCGTAAAGAGACGGCAGGACCGGGCCGTGCTTCGTTCTGTGGTACACAGAGTTGCTCTGAGTCAGAACCCACTCCAGCCACAGCCACGGCCACAGCCACGGCCACAGCATGCAATCAGAGCACTGGATGGCACTGTGTCAACGATAGGCCTGTTTCGCTTGAAAATGAGATAACTCCCTATTCAAATGACTTCAGGGGATGGAAACCCCACTGATTGGTCTGTGCAAATCAACTCATCCATAGCAAGGAAAACTGGCAAAAGGCACTATGTTTGTACAAGAAACCAACAGGAAATCCCCATGCTGCAGAAACAAAACGACTGTCTCAACTTTTAAGAGTCGCCGTGCATTTTAGAGTCTAATATTCCTTACCTTGTATTTTATTCCTAATCTGGTTAAAAACAGAGTGTTTGGAGGCAAGAGACCCAACTTTTCAGTTTTCAAAACCCCACACTCTGGAAGTTTGCAGATGGCAGGGGCCAGAGATCAGTGGAAGGCACCCAGCAGGAGTGCTTAGGTAACATATGCAACCTTCCTTAACTCCGAGATAATCCACCCACCACAGCTGCCAGGGCAGGACCTGCTGCTCCCTGGAAAGCCAGTCCAATGCCTGCCACAGGCCCTCTTGTGGGCCGTTTACTTCCTCTTGCTGAACCATTTGTATCTCAGACTGGAGTCAGAAGAGTGCACCTGCACCAGCCAGGTGGCTTCTCAAGCCTAAGTTCTAGTCTCAGAACGGCAATTAACATGCTGCTCACTTCTGAGCAGGGCATCCTTGAACCTCAGTGTCCTCCTCTGAAAAATTATATAGCTGATCTTGGAGAAAGGCATCTGACCTCTTTGTGCATTCATATAATTTGATATACATTGTACCTTCTGAAACAGGGAAGTTAGGGAGTCCTGCCCTCTCATAGCTTATAAATAAGACCAATGGATGAGAAATGAGATCTTACCCATCACAGGAAGCTTTCTTACTCTCCTCTACCTGCTATCCTGATATGAAATTTAATAGTCTCTAGCTTCCCTTCATAGTTATACTACATGCCTCTTACCGAGGCAGCGAATTATTTAACATGGCTCTTCGATCCAAAGTCTCTAACTCCTACCAAAGGACCTTCTCCTGCAGTGGCCTGATAAAGAAGGTGGGAAGGAATTGATAAGATTTACTTGTGAGTAATCGTGAATAGGATTTCCATGTGTGCCATCCTGCTGTATATACAAGGAGCCCTCTGAGAAGCAGGAGGAGGGATTTCATTACTGGCAAGATTCAGGAGTGGAGTGAGTCCTCTGGATGTAAGACCCTTACACAGTTAGCCTCCTGGAACCAGAAGCTATAACATCAGAGGAGCAGCATCAAAACCAGGAGCCAGAGCACAGGGCAAAATAGTGGACTTCCCAACTCTCAGAACAAATAAAGCTGAGTGCTGTGTGCAGGCAGCTGGTTTGCAGAGGGTGTGAGTGTGGGGGGTGGGGGAAAGAGCTCTGAGTATTTAATGAGGGGAGTCAAGCTCAAGTAAATTCCAGAAGTGGAGCTGGGTGCCTTCAGGCTGAATCTTCCAATGGAGTGGCATGCCCCTGGGGTGTTTGTTAAATTTGAAAGAACTTTGCAACATACCCTGATAAACAATTCAACCGTAAGCATTTCTCACTGGCAGTACCACTTGTTTACTTCCTTTATAGACCCTTTAATCATGAATTTTGTCTGTAATTTCTGTGTAGTCAGTGCAATGGATATTAGAACCCAGAGAGAAAAAAATAGAGAACATTAATTAAGACAGCACACCTACTTATTTATAACTAATGCATATTTTTAGAGGTTTCAAGAAGAAAAAAATGCTTGTATATTTCTAGGATGATTTTTTTTCATTATTATGTTCATGAGATTAACTCACAGTATTGCACATTACTAGCTAATTCATATTCATTGCTTTCTCTATAAATATGATTGTAGAGGAATGAGTATAATATATACATTTTATCATTCTATTGTTGGTGATCATGTGTTTTCCAGTTTTTTGATACTGTAGGCTCACATGAGTACATACCCTCCCCAATGCTCACTATCTAGGAGAGGAATTACTGGTCCACAGGGTACTGAAAAATATCAAGTCTGCCACCACTCAATTGGTTCACAGTGATCTTATATAGGTTTTGCAGGACCTTGCCTTTTCAGAAGAAGACAGCCTCATCTGCCTCCTGAAGAGAAGTTCATAGGTTTGAACCACCAATCTTGTGGTTAGCACCTGAATACTTCCCTAGAACACCACTCGGGCTCCCTGGGAGGATAACCTCTGCCCAATTATCAAATATGAATAGACTGTTTTTCCAAATTATTACTGGAATTGATAACAATGATGTGTTTATTTCTTCATGTATGGAGTCTCATAGTATTTTATATATTAAAAAAATTAATTTAGTCTTATATCTGAGTAATTTTAGAATGACAGATGCACTGACCTCAAAGATTTGGATAAGTGCTTCTTTTGTTTTGTTTTACAATACGCTCACTTAAAAGATCTTATAGGATTCGAACTATCATTTGCTTGATTTTTTTTCCAGAACTTGCCTCTTGAATGATCTGAAGTTTTTGTTTTTTCCACTACTTTCAATACTTCACAGGAGAATTCTAATTGAGCCAATTGCAATCATTTAAATTCTTATAGGAATTTGACCAACCATCTGTTTTCAAAATTATTGGCATAAAGTGGTGATTATATGCTATTTTACAAATCTCTTCTGCATTGACTGTGTACCTATCAATGTCTCAGCTTCTATAATAGTTTTCTTCTGTGTTTTTCTCTGCTATATTTTCAGTAATTTCTTTAGCTCTATTGTTAGTGAATTTGGGCGTCAGTTGTCTACTCTGCTGGGTATGCCATCTGTAGAATTTCAACTTTAGTTGATGAGGTTTTTACTTCAAATATTTTCCCAAATCATTTTATTGGGACATAATCCAGACATCATGCTATTCAATAGTCCAGGTATATTGAGCAGTGTTGTACAATCTCTATCACAATCATTTTTTGAAATAGTCTTCCTTGTACTCCTTGATATCAGCTCCCCATTATCACCCCTTCTCTGAGCATCCCTCTTAGGAATCCTCATTCCAGGTATTGTCTCTGTTGATTCACCCAACCTGGGTTTCATATACTGAGAAATATAAAAAGATACATGACAGAGAGTCAAGAATGCTATCATCATCAACAAAAATACATATAAAAAGATACATGACAGAGAGTCAAGAATGCTATCATCATCAACAAAAATACAACAAAGATAAGCCCCAGTCAAAAAACAACAACACCACCAAAACGCCCCCAGCAAATATTTTAAAAATCACATCAAGTTCAAAGTGTATCAAAAGGGAGTACAAATGGCCAGGTTTTAACCATTTAAGTCAGATTTATCACTCTAATCTATAATTGTCTCTCTGATACTCTTTGATAAGGAGGCTGCTTCCATTCTTCAGTTATGGTCAGAGGGGAATGAATCACTAGAAGCTAATTCCATGTGTAGAGCTTTCTAATGTATTTTGGGTTTCTACTGGCATCCATAGCCTTATGCAAACCAGAATTTCACAATAGAGCATTCCCTTCTTCAGATTTGAATGATATCATTTACAATGCTTGGATCAAAGATGGTGCACTTCTTCCATGTGGGCTTAGTTGACATCTCACTTACATTGCTGCTTGTTATATTTAAAGTGTATTTCTGCAGAGAAATGAGTGACTATCAGATCACTTTAACTGTCCAGCTTGAGTTTTAGAGGCCACACAAAGAGTGTGACATTGAGTTTTCAATCCAGAAGGAGACCAGATTGTCGTTAGTGGAAGCCTCAGAAGAACTTGGTAACATCTGAGCGGGGCAGAGGCCAAACCAAGAAACCAACCTGAGACAGCCCCTCTCCGCCCCCCCCCCCCCCCCACCCCCCCGAGGACATGTGGCAAGAGACCTTCCTGGTTGAGTAATTGTATCCTGAGAGTCTCACCCGAATTATAACCTGCTAGCTCTCTTAATAAACTCTTGAATCAACAACAACAACAAAAAAATAAAAACTCCTTAACCACAACTGACTTGTTTATCATCACTGCCCCCCACTGAAAAATAGAATGTGCTGTAGGAGACAGCACAACATGTAATATATCATCATGATGTATAAATGAATATTCATTAATTTATATATCTTATATTATAGGAGGCCTGCTCACATAATGGGTTATGTGTTGGCCTGCCAACCACAAGGTCTGTAGTTCAAAGCTACCAGTCACTTGATACAAGAAAAAAAAGTATTTCCACTCCTATAAAGATTTACAACTTCAGAAACCCAAACAAACAGTTCTACTCTGTCCTTTGGGCTAACTCTGAGTCAGAATTGACTTGAGAGCAGTAAATTGTTTGTGATATATATATATATATTTATATATACACACATACACATATCCACCCACACACATTCATATATACATTAAATGTACGAATATATGTTATACACATAGGTAACACTAATATACGTGCATGTGTACAGATGTATATATAGATAGACAGAGAAAACACTGTTGTGCTGTCAGATAAATGTTGGACTGTTAATCACAAGGTCAACAGTTCAAATTCACCAGCTGCTCTTCAAGAGAAAACTGAGGCTGTCAGCTCTTATAAAGACATAGAGCCTCAGATACCCTATATTGGGCTGCTGTGATGTGGAATTGACTCCAAGGCAATAGCAATACTTTAGTATATTAATATAATGCAAATATGTATATAATATTGAATGCATGTGTTTTGTCGATGCTAAAAGCATTGTCAATGTTAATAAACATTGCTTTTAAGAGGTGAAACAAGAAAATGACTAGTCTATAGGCTGGAACTGAGGTTACAGATGATACCCAGTCTTGCCTATGTCTTTAAGAATTTATAGGTAAGTTAAAATTGGTGCACCTTTTAGTTCAAGAAAAGGTTCAGAACTTTTTCAGAGATTTAAAAGCTGCCCACATACAGCAAGTGAAAGTGGTTGTGATGAATTTATCACAAGTAGAGGTTGGTTCAGCTGTTCACAGTAAGGGCAACTTTTCATAACATTAAAGGGACAAGAAAGAGTTCTGCATAAATCAGATGCATATAACCTGGATATAAGCCTGTGGTCCTCAGTAAACAACTCATTTGCAATGAAAAGTCACCACGTTAACCCCGACTGTAGTCACGGCACTCTGGGGGCATAGTTGTTTATGCACTGGATGCTAACAATAGAGTCAGTGGTTCAAACCCAATAGTCCTTCTGTGGGAGAAAGAAGAGTCTTCCTACTCCCCTACAGCTGTTCAGCCTTGAACACCCACAGGGCCTATTCCAGCCTGCATACACGGAGGCATTCATTCAGTTGGCAATGAGTTCTTTTGTTTGGATGTGATGCTTCAGTATGTTTACCTACAATTAGAAATTCCCTAGTAGCAGGTCTCATAAAAATATCAATACATTAAACAGCTTTCGGATATACTCTCAAAACCTACTGCTGCTGAGTTAATTCCAATTGATAGTGGCCCTATCGGACAAAGGATTTCCCCACAGGGTTTCCAAGGCTGTAAATCTGTACAGAAGCAGACTGCTACATCTTACTCATGGTTGGGGGGTTTGAACTGCTAATGCACACTTGAACCAAGTCTCCTATACAATATGTTGTTGTTTTTGTTGTTGGTAGTTGCAATCTATTTGGTTCTGAAGCGTAGAGACCATATGCACAACAGAGTGAATCACTGCCTGGTCTTTACAATTGTTATGTTTGAGCCCATTAATGTAGCCACTATCTCCTGAGAGACTTCTTTTTTTCTGAGCTACTTTATCAAGCATGAGGCCCTGTTCCAGGGACTGGTGCCTCCTGATAATATGTCTACAACATGGGAGACAAAGTCTCACCATCCTTGCTTCTAAGGAATACTCCAGCTGAACTTCTTCCAAGAGAGATTTGTTTGTGCTCTTGAAGCCCATGGTACGTCCAATAAGCTTTGCTAGCATCATAACTCAAATCCGATAGTTGATTTGAACTTGTAATTGTGATTCATAGGGTTTCTGAGGCTGTAAATTTTTATAAGGGAAGACGAACTGATCTGGAGCTTTGAATTGCCAACCTTGCAGTTAGCAGCCCAATGCTCAACCCACAGCACCATCAAGGTCCTTATAAGATAGAATAAGTGGATAAATTGAAGGGCCAGTTATTTCCCCTTCTTAACCAGGTCAATTCAATGTACCTTAAGGTGTATCAAAATATATTTTAAATTAACATCTGAAAGAGGATCTATTTTTAAAGATTAATTATTCTTTCCAAAGATCCAAGGGATATTTGTCTAGAAAAAAGTGTTAACTCTGGCATATTAACACACACATACACACCACACACACATTAGAACAAAAAGGCCTCTTTCTGCAAACCAACCTCTAAAGTTGATCGATATTCTAAATTCTAATACATTTACACACTAACTGTAAGAAGGTCTCTCTCATTTCAACACTCTGCTCCAGGGAATGCAGCTCCTGGAAAGTGGATTTTCATGCGCTGACTTATGAACCCGCAAGCTTTAAACCTGTCAACGCACCCTCCTCTGCCCCAAAGCGAGTTGAAATAGGAAACAGACTGAGCAAGCACAAACTCATCAGCAATGGTCCTGGTCTCTGATGTGGTTGAATGTTCCAGCAAACTTTGGTCTAAGCCACCACCGTGTCACCCTTACAATCCCCTTCTGTCTGGTCTCCCTGCTTCTGTTCCCCTGCTACTAAGTCTTCCAAGAGCTTCTTGCAAGAACTATAGCCCAACTCCCTACTACATGAAAATTAGAGTGTTCTAGAGGTGGAGTCTCTGAAGCCCGACCAGGTGAGCCTGGCAAAAGCAGGCTACATGAACTTGGAAAAGCACTCCACCTTTCTGGGTCATTAAAAAAAAAATGCTTAAAACAGGGATAATCACAGTGCCTATGTTATAGGTCCAAAGAGAAGGTCAAATGAGTGAATATTTAAAGCATTCGGGAGAGTGTCTTCCACCTGATAGTCAATGTGTGATCAAAGCCCTCGTAGGTGGGCCTCTCCCTACCACCAACCTCTACCTTCCAATCCTGCAGTCTTCTGCTTATTGATCTCACAAGAAGTTTTGCGCACCAGGGCCTCTCCCCATTTGTTCTCTGTGGCTTTTCTCTGTTTTATTCTGACTTCTCCTCTTGCACTTCAGAGGGTCAACTTCTTGTCACTCTGCCTCAACCACCCACCCATATATGCACCACCTGTCACCCCTGAGCTCCCGATTCCACACTTGCTTTGTAACATTTAACATTTTCAGGAACCCTGGTGGTGCTGAGGGTTAAACAGAGAACTATTGACCTCAAAACTGGCAGTTCAAAACTACCCATCTGTGGGTCCATGCAAGGATGAGGCTGGCTGTCTTGTCTCTCCAAAGATGTACAGTTGCTTTGAGTCAGAATTGAATCCATGGCAGTGAATTTGGATTTTCTCCTGAGATAAGTGAGTCAAGTCTGCAGACCTTGTGGCGTAGCTAACGGAAGCCCAAGGGCTTTTCTAAACAGAATGTCCCCTGAAATCGAGTCTTCTGTTTTTACATACAAAGTCTAATTCTGTGGAATGACCTTTACAAGCTTGACCAAGAGGATCAGGTAACCTTGAAGCTCAGGTGCCACTGAGCACCCATTCTCCTGGCAAACATAACCTATAGCGTCCTGCTATCTAAGGATGCCAGCACTTATATGTAATGCTTCACTTGCTTCACTGCTGTTCAAATGAACTCACTTGCTATCATAGAACTGGTCAATCTTTGATATCCTTGTTCCAATTAATTTACAAAAACTGTAACCAACACCAAGCAAAGTCTCAAAGTAAAGAAATAATGAGCAGGCACCATATATTTTGGACCATAAGACGCACCCAGTTTTTAGAGCAGAAAAACAAGAAAAAAATATGCTGAGCCAAATAGTATCAGTATACTGAAATATTGATTAAATAAAGCAAAATACGGTAATATTTAACAACATAAACTCAACCGTGGTGTTAAGAACCATCATCGCTTTCATTAACAAATGAGGGAAGGCATGCACTGTGCCGATCATGTGACCTGACTGACAGGGAGACTCCAGGAGCTGGGGCTTCCCTTGAACACACAGTGTTCCACAGCATGCAAACAGCAGTGGACAGTAAGCAAGTGCATGGGATCATAAACAAATGTTCTGGGGGTACCACACCTTCAAGCCATAAGACACACCCTCATTTTTCCCCACTTTGGGGTGGGGGCGGGAAGTTCATCTTATGGTCGGACAAATACGGTAATCCTTGAAGGGAGAAGAGTGACAAAAGGTTAAAGAATAGAAGCAAGACCTTGGATGAGCTGGTCTAGAAGCAGAGTCCCAGAACAGGTGTGCACCGTTGGTGAGACGAAGGCCGTGTAGCAAAAAAGGGACAACTTGTTCCAGAAAGGGGTTATAAGGACAGGGGAAAAAAAAATCTCTTGCGTTGGCTTTATTCAGTATAAATACTGGAAATAAATAGAAGGCAGAGAAAGGAGTCCAGGACAAATAAAGGTTTGGTTAGTGAAAGGGAGAGAGTGGGCGCAGAAAAGGGCATACCCTAAACATTTGGGAACAAAGAAAGCACTGGTCTGAAATGGAAGACTCCAGACCTGGGAAACATGATTCAGGTCCATCCATAAGAACTCGGCATGTCTTCATATCTGTATAAGTTATGGCTCTAAAGGATCCTGAAGAATTTTCTGTTTTAGATCCAGGATCATACCATTCCTCCCCCCCCCCCCACCCCCACTGCATTTTGGTTTTCTTGGTCTTTTATCCAAGTCAACACAGTCCAGCCTCTCTCCTTCTTAGCATTACTATCTTGATTTACCAAGTGTTGCCTTCCGAATTCCCAATCTTGACTCCATTTTCTAGATTCTGGTGAAAGTCTCCATCTAAGCATTACGTACTACAGAGAAACATAATGGCTATCATTCCACTGCACAGCATAGCTTCCAGTTCCTTACAATTAAAGTCTATCTTTGTGGGCTTACATTGGGAATAGACCAGTCCTGGAATAGCACTGAATTTTTAAAATATTATTTGAAAAACTATTGGATAACATAGTGCTGGCAAATGCTATTTGTGAGATACAGCCTCAAGAGGGATAATTGTGTAATCAAAGGAAAGAAATTAAGAGACAGACAAAAGTGTTGGAGTGCTCACATCCACCATGACTTCAGGAACCACGCCCAAGCAGAGAGAGTGTGATTGTATCCTCACATCACCTTACATACTCTCAGGCACATAAGCCCCTCTAATTAAAGGTAACCACATACAGACTGGGCTGTACCCTAACCCTATAGGTCCCTGAATCATTAGAGAAGTAACCTAACACCACTGCTGGGGGCCAGGTCAGGGAGAGTAACTGTCTCCTGAGCAGTGAGAGAGATTTCACTATATCTGCTCTGAGAGATAGATCTGTCAGCCAGATAGCAATCAGCCATGTGCTTGTAAGAGGTAATTTAAGGGGAGCACTATCATGGGAGGATATTGAGGGGAACAATATTAATTATGAGAATGTGATTGGGACTGATTTCTAACTCAAAAGTGTGATGCCTCCCTCCCCCCAGAATCCTGGTCTCCCAGTTTTCTTAAAATATGAGAATAAAAAATTTGTCCACATGCACTCTCTTCCCATGCTTCTGTTTCCCACAGATTTTGGTATGAAGAAATATTGAAACCATAGAAACTTTTACTAGTGTGACTCCAACTTCTTGGATAGGAGTCCTTACTGAAAGCATTATATTTTCCAGTTCTTCTGACAAAAAAATAATGTGGAACACCTCCACAAACCAATAGGACTTATCCTGATGCAAATTTCTTTTGGAAACATCAATTTCTGTTTAGCCTTGTCAATTTCTCACTCATCAAGCAGCTTCATAGATTCTTAAACCCAACATAGGCCATAGGATTAAGTCAAATATATTCTCCTGGTGAGTTTAAGCCTGAATTTCAATCTTTTGAAACTACTGAAATTTTTAGCAACGTAACTCCTATCAACTTCCTTGGAGACATAAAAATTTAAATTCCTTGGAAAACAGGTTAAATATTTGATGGAGACCCAGTCATGTAAGATGAGTTTAGAACTGTACCAATAGGGACTGGCTAACATCCAATCATTTCAGGTAGTAATAGCTTATGGTGAAACAGTGGTGGTGTTGAAGGAAAAAATACAACTGCACCAATGGCTCCAGGAACTGATGAAGGTAAATTAAGATGTTTCAATAAACAAATATAAAGCTGAAAGTACTCACTCATGTAAGTCAAGAAATTTGAAAGCCATCTAACTGGCCAAACTAGCTAAGAGATTCAAGATTTTGCTCAGAAAGATGATCAAACGGAATGTGAAAACTATCCAGCTACATAATTAATATCATGCACAAGTAAAATTTTCCCAAAGTTCATTCAGCATTGATAACAGCAGTAACACTGATATAAAGCATCCAGAAATTCATGCCATATTCAAAAAATGAGGGGCTATGAGGTGTACCCTTGCTGGCATCAGATGGATCTTGGATGAAAGCACAGAATACTGGAAATTTTTTATTTGTGCTTTTTCAACTATAAAAAAAGGCATTCAATTGTGTAGATCAATACAAATTTTGAATAACATTGTGAAGAAACAGAATTCGGAACCTATACATAATCCAACAGACAGTAATTCAACACAACAAGAGGATAGATACTATATGGCTTAAAATCAGGAAAGCTATGGGTCTGAGCCTATCAATATTGTTGATAGTACTCAATCATATGCCGGGAAAATAATTTGTGAAGCCTGGATATCAGAAGAAGAGTACAATATCAGGATCGAAGGAATACTCATGACTTTTGAACGGCTTGCAATATGCAGATAATACAACCTTACTTGTTAAAAGTGTTGCACCTATTGATGGAAATCTCTTTAGTATATATTAAACCTTAGCAACCACCACAGAACTCCTCACAACTGGAGCTGTAGAACATGAAGCTAACTAAATAAAGAGGGATTCTCTCTCTGTCTTGTGGAGAAAAGGAGATTTATTTTCCTGGAAACAAAGTTTGCACAGTATAATCAAGTGCCAGATTATTTAGTTCAGACAACAATAATTAACAATTACTTCCCAGTAATATTCTTCATTAAACACTTAGCTAAACCTTAAATGGTCTGAATAAGTTGCTTTGAATTTTAATCTCCTATGTTCCCTCAGTGGCTATGAGGCACCCTTGACTCAATGGCAGTGAGTTTGTTTTGCTTTTTAGTTTTTTATGGTCTCTCACTAAGGATCCCCAGTGGCCTCGTTTTTAAGTACTCAGCTGCTAATCTAATGGCTGGTGATTCAAACCTATCATTTGAGCCACAGAAAAAGATGTGGGTGTCTGCTTTTAGAAAAATTTACAACTGTGGAAACTCTAGGGGGTAGTACTGCTCTCCCTTTAAGACTGCGATCCATCTAAACCGTGGTTCTCAACCTTCCTAATGCCACAACCCTTTCATACAGTTCCTCATGTTGTGGTGACCACCCCCAACCATAAAATCATTTTCGTTGCTACTTCATAAATGTCATGTTGCTACTGTTATGAAGTGGGCGATCTTTGTGAAAGGATGGTTTGACCCCCCAAAGGGGTTGTGACCCAAATGTTGAGAAATGCTGGTCTAAACCAACTTGATGGCAATGATTTTTGCATTAATGTTCCCTTTCCATTGTCCTTCAAAAACCAAACCCACTGCCCTCAAGTCTATTGTGATGCAAAATATATAGGGTTTATGAGACTGTAAGTCTTCTTTTAGAAGTATCATCTTTCTCCTGCAGAGTGACTGGTGGGTTTGAACTGCCAAACTTATGACTAGCAGCCTACTGCAGAAACCACAGTTCCACCAGGTGTGACCAAATAGCAGGTCACAAAGAGCCACAAGCCAAGGTCGTAAGGTCTATAAATATGTGTTAGAGAAAAGGTGACATCATGCTACCAGGCTAGAGAAAAGGTTACATCCCATGCTGCAGAGATAGGCTTCTGTCATAAATGGAGGCTACACCAATTCAACACTCTGAGAAATCAGGGATCTGATGACACTTCACTTTTAACAGCCAGAGTCTTCAATAAAGCCTTTAACAGCTCTTTAGTGGTAGTCAATTTCTATCTTGTATGGCTTCAGGAGGTGCCTACCTCTCTTTAGTCACCTTAAATCCCTTAGCTTGAACCAAGATGACTGAACCAATCATCTTCTATAGCTTTAGAATTACTTTCACTCCAAGAAGCAAAGTTTATATATAACATGGGACTCTTCTTTCATTTCAAGGATCAAGACCATTTCCCTGTCTCTGGAAGTTCTTTCTATTAATTTAATACTTCTCAATTTTAGTCCTCGTAGATACATGAGCTTACATGATATATATTTTCCATTAAAAGGCCAACAAGAGTCCTAAAATCATCACATACACAACCATAAATTGAAGAAATCAACAAAGAACAGCTTATATTATTATTTATTATCTGCATATTAAACTTTATTAAAACCAGGCAGTAGTGAATTAATATAAGTATGTGGTTTTGTTTGTTTTTTTAAGGTGTTTTATATTGTTTCAACATAACCGTATTTAGTTAGCTCTTCATTACTAAAGAATAAAAGTTGGATCATTGGGCTGAGCCCCAGTAGCGTAGTGGTTGTGCGCGGGACTGCGGCCCACTGGGATGGAGGTTCGATTCCAGCTCCATGGAGCAAAGGCTGGGCCTCCTACTCCTACCACCTGAGGTCAGTGATGCCAAAAAAAAAAGTTGGATCATCTTGAATTGATCTGAAAATCATTTCCCAGTCTCATTCCAATACACTCTTTCATTCACTCCTATGATAGGCTTCAATCATTGCAGTTTCCTGGATATGCTGCATATATTCACACCTGTGTTAGTCCAGGTAGACTGGAGAAACAAATTCATAGACACACATATGGATATAAGCAAAAGGTTTATATACAAGAGGAATGGAACATTGAGAAAACATCCCAATCCACTCCAGTCCAATATTAACCCATATGTCGGATACCAGTCTATAAAGTCTCACTCCGACTTACGAAGCATGTGTGATGACACCAGGACAATCACAGGTGAGTGAGTGCGGAGTCTTGTGTGTCCGGTGGCAGTAGAAGCATCTCAGCACTGGCAAGAGTCTCCATGTGGCTTCTCCGGCCCCAGAGATCTGCTCCCATCAAGGCAAGTCCCTGTGGCTTCTCCGGCAACTCCATTCTCCAGGAATCAGGGTCAATCAGCATGCTGTCATCTCATCTTGTCAGTAGTTCGTCTCCCAAGAACTGTTAGTCTCTCTATTTCCAATTGGGAAATACCATGAGACTTCCCAGACTTCTCAGGAGAAAGCCATGCCCACACAGATGCCTCATTGGCTATCTCCAGAGTGACAGACTAGACTCCACCCCTACACTCACAATCACGAAACTGACATCAAGTACATGACAACACCTGTGGGTTTTTCTCTATTAGATACCTGTGTTGTGTCCTTGAGCCCCAATTTTAGTCTGCTAACACTATAGAATTAAATCCTCATTTTCTTTTCAAATCACTCCTCATTCCCTAGTCAAAATTAATTAATCAGTGCTTCTTTGGGATAAAGCTTCATCTTGCTTTAGCAATTCAGTTTTCCTGTTTTATGGTCACTTTTAAATAGCTATAACTCTGTAATTTGAGATCCTTGAGAATGACTGTTGTGTCTCATTTATTTTTTAATTTTTTTAATTGAACAGATATTTAATAAGTGTTTATATAGTCTTGCAAGTCCTTTGTCATGTATATAAATTCTAATATTTGCTCTCAGTTTGTGGTTTCCATTATCTTTGGCTTTATTTTCTTTATTTTAAATTGTAAGTGGAGTAGAGTATTTACCTTTCAGACCATCAACTCTGCAATCAACAGGGAGGGGGGCATGCATAGGTGGCAAGAAAGAGCCTCTCAGTTTCCTAACATGTACAAACATGCTCGATCCAGTTGATGTATGGATTGTTATGAGAGCTACAAGAGCCCCCAATAAAATGATCTCTTAATTAAAAAAGGAATTAAGATATGATTGCCAAATTTTTACACTTTACCTAGCTCTAAAGGTTGTCTGATTCTCTTTGGAAGGTATTAACTTTGTTTTAGTTCAGTAGATACTGGAAAAACAGCAGAAATGAAAATCCAACACTTCAACCCTTGTTTTACATTTATAAGGGTTTCAAAAAGTTCCCAAAATATAAGGGCATTTTCCACTCTCAGAAGGAAAAAAAAGAGTTAGAAACTCATCATAATCCTATGTTTATGCAGGATCCTAAAGAGAAAATCTCCAAAGAGACCGCAACACCATCACCCTGTATGTTTTAAAGAAGAATTAGAGTAGGAGGAAACAGAGATAAACAATGTGGAAACACGCTGAGCAATGTGATAGTAATATACATTTTGAAGTCCAATGAAGATCAGTTATGAATGATCAGCCTGCTGAGCATCAATAGAATGGTGGCTGAATCATTCAGCGTCTTCTCATGTCAGTGGAGCATATTGACAACTGCTATTGACAGCACTCAAGAACCTTATGGAAACAGAGAGGCCATATAGGATGGTTCTAAGCTCTAGGGACACAATCGGTGAAGTGCTTGGCTACTCACCCAAAGGTGAGCAGTTTGGATTCACCCCCTATTTCATGGGGGGTGGGGGTGGGAGATGCGGCAGTCTTCTTCTATAAAGATTTACAACCTTGGAAGCCCCATTGAGAGGTTCTACTTTGTCCTACAAGATTGCTATGAGCCAGATTGACTCAAGGGCAGTGGATAGGTAAGGCAGCTACTGGTGTGTATCCTGTACATATTGGAGATTTTAAAAGCACACAGAAATCAAAGAGAGTAAAACGAAATTAACCTTTCATTTCTTAAATAACAATCAGTTTTCAAATACATGAAAACACAAAAACTCTGAAACTTCAAGAGTCATCAAATTGCTCTCAATGAGATATAGATGAGATAGATGTTTAATACCTATGAGACTGTTCCAAATCCATCTTTCCTGTCCTTCAGGACGCAGAAATGATCTGTGTGCTTACTCCTGAGATTTAGGCAACCATGGGTTACATGAAGGAGTTTCAAAAAAGTTCAAGGGAAAAATGCATGAGCTTTTAATTCCATTTTCCACCAGCTTTCTGAGACTCTCCCTTATCTCTGATGTCACAGCCTTCTCATATCATGGTCTTCTCAAGCTGGCTCCACATAAGTGACTGAGGTCAAAAAATGGAGACATTAGTTCTGGCGTCTCCAAGCCTGAATGGTTACATGAGACAGTGGAACTTTTATCTTCATTCTACTCATTTCAGCCTCACCAATCATGTGGGCACAAAGAGGAGCACTTAGGCAGGGAGAGGTCACTGAGGTAGGGACCTGGTAGGGATGACCAACATCTGAGCATTAACTTAGCAACTACTTACAGAGCCCTACTATTTGTCCAGTACCATCCTTAGCACTCAGAAGAACCAGATGGATAGAACGCTAGCTGCCTGGAATAATGGCAGAAGGACACATAAGATAACTAAGTGAAATAAATAGTGAGATAGTGATAAGTGCCAAGGATGAAGAGAAGTTGATGAGGAAGCAAGACATTGAACAATATGGCTGCTTCTTATTGGTGCAAAAACTAGAGTTTTCATCTATAATACTGGCATGCGATAAGGGTGGATGGTGTCTGTCTTTTTTGTATCTTATCCTTAGCTTTCAAGTAAAAAATCTGTCTTGAGCATGCTCTCTGCCCACATCTCCCATTACCTCAGAAGTAACTGTCTGCCAGTGCTCAAGTAGTTTTCCTGGTCCATTAATCCTCTTGCCACACATGACCAGAACAAGATTTTACTTCTGGAGGATCTGACCATCTAAGAGAAGGTGCAACAATAACCACCAGTTCAAGGCAACACCGTGACATAAAGATAATGCCTTATTCCAAAGGAACATCTTCAATGCAAGCAATTCCACATGATCTGCCCAAAGCCATCGGATGAAATTGAAGTTTAGGACAAAGAGATAATAGACTCTGAGCTGAATGGCAACTCTTTAAGTCTTTGAGACTCCAGATATGCATGACTAATTTTGTCATGTGTAAATTGTATCCAATAATCGGACAACTGATAAAATAATAAATTACATTGATATTATATTAATGAGACATAAACTTATTATAATTCAGGTGAAAACACACATTAACAAGTTTTTAACTGTTTGAGAAATATCTACTAAGATATGCTTTTTCAAAAAAATATCATACTTAAAACTACATGGTAGCCAAAGAGCAGAAGACATAAATTAGTTTCTAACTGCCATGTGTTCACCAAGATCTTAATAAAAGTATCTTTAAATGTATAAAAAAAAGAGAGATAATAGACTCCCCCAATGGCATTTTATATCTAACTTTCGGACTAGCAGAGGTTAATACTTTTTCTCCCAAACCTTCTCTGTAATTTTGATTTGATTTCATTAGGTCTGGGAGCCCCTTCTGATTTGGCAAGTTATTTATCCTCATGTATATTCATATCCAATAGCGCTGGTGGCACACTGGGTTATTCATTGGGCTGCTAAGTGCAAGGTCAGCAGTTTGAAACCACTAACCAGTTCAGAGAAGAAAGATGAGGCTTTCCACTCGCCTAAAGAGTTACAGTCTTGGAAACCTACAGGGGCAGTTCTGTTCTGTTGTGTGGGGTCAATGTGAATCAGAATCAACTTGATGGCAGTACGTGAGTCTGATGCATACTTTGGTGACTCTAACAGGACTTAGACATGAGTGACACATCCCATGAGAGGCAGCTGTGGTAGTCTGCTTCTGAGAAAAGGACAGTTCCATTCTGTCCAACAGTGTCACTATGTGCCAGTGGGTTTAGATTTGGGGTGGTGTCCAGTTTGCTTTGTGTAACACCTTTCGATGTTTGTCTTCACATCTGGGAGTCGGGCACAGATTCCTGACGATCACTGAGGCACACCACACACATACGCACTCACAAGTTCTTCATCTGGGGGAGGCTGCCGTACTGCAGGTGGGAGAGGTATTTAGATTTTTGAAAAATTAATTGAGTTAGAAGTTGTGGCAAACAAACAGCTTAAGTGCATCTCCTAACACCCAAACACTGTTTCCCTGTCGCTGGAGAGCAGCTGCTGTGAGATCCCAGGTGGCTCATAGAAGCCAAACAAGGGTGCTGGGCCCTGCCGGCAGGAATCCCCAGCTGCGGGGGTGGGAGGGGAGCAGGATGTCACCCCATTAGAACATGTCTCATACCCAAAGCTTCCCATTGGCTTTTTCCTGGTTGACTGTTTTGCTCAAAGTTTGCATTTCCATCCCAGAGATGCTGACTCAGAATATACAGCTGAGCGGTCTCCCCAGGTGATTCGAATGTCTGCAGAGACGCACCTGGGTATCTACCAGGACCACCTGGGGATCTTTTAAAACTGTGGCTTCTGAGTGAGTACATGGAGGGTGGGGTGGAGGGAGAAGTGTATATTCACAGCAGGGGTTCCAACTGCCAGGAACTGGCTCACAGCCCTGATTATATCACATGGTGGCACCAAAAAAAGAAAATATACACACACGAGCCACGTCCCGGGATAATAAATTCTAGGTATCACAGAGCCGGTTTCAGCTGACGGAGACCCACATGTTTCAGAGATGACCAATGTAGGCTCTGTGGCTTTCCTGCTCACAAGTTTTGAGAAGCAGATCTTTAGGCCTTTCTTCCCAGGCACTTCCGATGGGCTTCAACCTGCCAACCTTTCCGGGAATAGCCCAGCACGTCCCTGTTTGCATCATCCAGAGGACACCGCTGCACTCACTACATACTTACACGCGCAAGGAGTCCTGCGGCATAGTGGTGACACTTTGCGTTGCTAACCAAAAGTCAGCAGTTCAAACCCCCACCCCCCACCCCCAGTCACTCTGCAGGAGAGAGATGAGGCTTTCCTTTCAAGAGTGACAGTCTCAGAATCTCACAGAGCAGCCCTACACCGACCCCTCGGAGTCAGTATCGACCCGGAGACAGGGAGTTTGTGTGTCATCACGGTTCATTATCTCAGGCGAAAAGAAACCAATCTCACAGCCACTGAGCTGACGCTAGCTCCTAGTGACCTCTTGGAGAGGTTAACATGGCCGCTGGGGGTTTCTGAGACTGTATCTCTTTACAGAAGTAGGAAGCTCTGTCTTTCTCCCAGCCACAGAACATCTCTGATTTGCCCCTTTTAGACTTGCAGAATCTCTCGAGGTCTCATGACGAACAAATGACCAAGTTAGGATTCAGACCCCGGGCTGTGTTGTCTTCCAGTTTCCAACCAAAGACTCTGTGTGAAGGGGGTGTTGACTGCTGTGGTGGTGATTAGGGTGCTCTGGAAATGGCCTGGGCCTTCAAAGAAACCATCAGCTTCGAGGTTGGTAATAGGGGAAAAGTAGGCCATTCTGTGGGGAAAAAATTGGTGCGCTTTGGCAAAATTAATACTAATTATAGTCACTTATGTGAATTGTGTACAATTATGCCTAATTATGAGCCAGTACAACAATATTTACATATAAAAATAAATGTCACAACAGCCTCGATCTGATTTCTTTTATTAGAACCAGGACTCTGTGCTCATGTAAACACACTTCATCATGGTTCAGATTGCCCAGGGTTTACTAGAAACATTTGACATCTCATCGTGCACTTGAAAGGTGATAAGGTGACTTTTCTGAGAACTCCCTACATGTCCAGCCCCTCAGATATTGGGGTGTGAAGACAGCTTACACTCAGAAAATAAAGCTTTGCCCTAAAGAATCTCAGGGACTGGTGGTTTCAACTTGACACCTCTCTGTGAATGAGCAAGAATCTTTTTTTTTTTTTAACGAGCAAGATTCTTATCAGTTAGCGATTGATGGAAGAGATGACATAATTTATCCATAGAGTTGATGTCATTTTTCCATTCACAAGTTAAAGGTGAGATTCCTTGCTAACTCAGGGAGGGTCCAGTCTCACCACAAGAAATGTGGTCAAATGCCTACTTATTCCCTGAGAACTGAAGACAGTTCTCAGAAAACAGTTTTATTGGTCTTATTCAATTCCCTACCCACTCAGCTCAGTCAATGGTTGGTTGCTGGGAGGAGCTGTATGAATGAGGCTGAGCAGTCAATCAGGGTGGCACATAGCAATCAAGACCATCATGCCGCTTCCTACCTGTGGGTCCTTAAGGAGTGGTAACAAGATACATATTGACTGTCTTCCAGGAGAAGTAAAATCCCTAATAAGAATTACATAAATAACAGTATCGAATTTAATTCCTTTGAAGACAGAAGGGGGAAAGGTGGGTTTAACATCTAACAAACAGGAGGAGACAATAAAGGTTTGGTTCACTGTCCCCAGCAGATTCCCCAAAGGAGGCGGGGACTGACATACATAACAAGAATCCAGCTGTATTTAGATTCAGTCTTTGTGCCCTTGGAGATGAAAATAGATTCCGGAATGTCCATAGGCAGCCCTCCACAATGTGGTGATCAGCATGATGGGAAATACAATGAATTCCCAGAAAAGAAAATTCCTATACTTAAAATATAAACTAACACACACACAGCCTAGTGGGTTATGTGTGGGTTAGGTTCTCTAAATCTTGTTAATCATTCACTGACATGAGTAATCAAAATGTACCAGAGAGAAAATCAATCGACATTTGCATCCAGAGCCTTTACAAATGGGCTCTCTGAGAACAACGCTGTCAATCTGTGTTCTGTTCCATTCCTTGTGTGGTGTTCGTGGACCGGTAGCGGATTCCATGTGCGCAGGGCAGACTGCTCCCTGGGACGTTAAAGACAGCGACCTATCAGAGGCAAATCACCTGCCTTCAGCCACAACTCTGCAAACTGTCAGCTTCTTAGGAAGCGCTGACCCATCTGCACCACCCAGAGCCTGTTCATATGAATAGAAAAATAGAATTTCCAAACACTAGACCATGGGAATACTCGCCAGGTTTGTGTCCCCTTGTTCATCGATAAGAGGATTGTGCGGTGACATTTGGAGCAGCTAGGAGACTAAAGCTAATACTTACACTGTCTATTGAGATAATACCAACATCTCATATTTATTGAAGACAGCATCGGGTGTTGTTCCGAGCACCTTACTCAGGTGGACTAATTTCACCCCCAGGGCAACCCCGAGACAGGCACGATTGTTACCCATGAGGGAAAAGGCACAGGAAGTCAGGACACTTTCCCAAGGTCACACATTTTACTAAGCACATTTTGCACCAGAAAAGCATGGGGAATGTAATTATGATAAATGCATCTTGAGTCTGATATCCTTGCTCTCTCAAAACAAGAATGCCCTCTTGGCTCTGAGCTGCCAGAGGCAAGCAATAATAAGATGCCTGGTTCATCGATATACCTCCCAGTCCTTTGCTCAGGGGCAGCCATGGAGCACTTGGTCCATAAAGGTTGAATGGACACACTGTTTACTTTAAATTTCATGACATCCGTATCTGGATGACAGGTTTAAAGGTGTTTAAAGGCATGCACAATCTGAACTCATTTTAATGATAAAGCCTCTCGTTTATTAAGCCCTATTAATCTGTCCGCATGCCAATCTTTCTCTTATACACTCTGACAAATGATACATTGTCTTTTATGTTGACATTTTCCTCCAAGGACCTGGATGTGCACTGTGAGATTCCTCCTACCCATAAGGCTGCGTGGGCATGCCTTGCCGGGAGTCCATTCATTCCAGCAGAATCTGAGGATTCCTCCACGCCTGCAAACTGGCTACAGCTCAAAATCCTGCTGCTGCAGATACATTGAGCTTGGCTGGCCATATTTCAGAATTCCAGATTCGAATGTGTGGAGCAGGGCACCCTCTCCTCATTGCTGTCCACACATTTAGTTACCTGCCTGACCCCTTTTGGTGTTGGAGTTTGAGATACCTGTGATCAGAGGTAACTCGGGACTTGGAGAAGACTGAACTGAAGCCCCTTGAGTGGTGGAAGCTTATGATCTAGGGCTCATATTTTGAAGACTCTCCAGCAAGTAAAATAAAGGACGATGATTCCCAGGTAGACTCTTCATATAGGCAAATCTAATCCCTCTGTAGAGGCTCCAGGACTCCTTCCATTCTGATCTCAAGAATTCCTTAAGCTATACTCATAAGTACCTAGCCTTCGGAAATGGCCAAATTGACACCCCCCCCCCCCAAAAAAAGCAGACAGTCTTATAGGTATCTGGCAATGGACAGGCCACCAAATCCAGCATCTGCTTTAGTTCTAAATCGACTTACTTGACTAGTGTATTCTCCCTGTATCTTTCAACCGAAAACACTCCAGGAAAGGAAATGAGATTTGTTCCATTTATCAGCATGGTTTGTGCTTGGATTCCCTTCTCTTCTAGCCATGGAAGAGCCACCGTGAGGTGAACCACTGTTACAGCTCAGAATCACAGCCAGACCATCTTGCATATCAGAGATACAGGGCAGAGGAGGAGCTCACACTCTTGCAGGACCAGCTTCCCTATTTGACCTCTTGGGTTCAGCTTTCAATCCAGGGTGGGACTTCGACCAACCGGAGCCCCCAGTGATCCCAGTCTTGTTTATCATCTGGCACTGGCTCATGGCATAGTGTGTAGCAGCTGTGCTAGTGAAGACATCTTGCATGTGGACATTTGGGTGCCATTGATGGAGAGCTTTCTATTTCTTCCTGTTGTCCTACTGACCTGCCTTCTCTGCCCTGGGCCATTAGAGAACTCAACTGTGAAATTACTGAGAGTTAGTGGTAGGCCTTGTCACTGGTCTTCTGAGACACCAGTACATTCCAGGAAGGTTTGTTATGAGAAAGGCAGCTCTCCTGTGCACTCCCCTTTCCTTGTTTTATTGTTGTTAGTGTGGTGGTAGTGGTGGTGGTGGTAGGCACTATTTCAAGTTAATTTCAGAAGAGCCAGGGCCGATGTTTGGAATGAGTCAACAAATATGACAACTGATCCTTGAATGCTTGGAAATACCTTAGCTAACACTTTGACGGAGACTCACCTTACATACAAAAAAGGAGACTTTCTTTTCTGTACTATTATCTCTGATTTGGCGTCAGGGAAAGCAAATACTATTAGCACCCATTTGCACAGAAAGAATGTTCTTTCCAATGCCTGAAGTGAGGTTGACGATTTTTTGCGCATGTTACCCAAGGGCTCCTCCTCTCCTCTGCTCAAAGGTCATAAGTCGGTAAAGATGGTCTCTCTACCATCACCCCTAGAACTCAGATTCCAGGTCCTGATGATTCTCATGCCTACTAATGGCTTCTGAGTCCCAGAACAGTGCCCACACTCACTTGTTCCACTCAGTAATGCTCCCTAAGTGCACATCGTTCCCAATGCAATTCCTATTCCTTGAGGAACTGACTCTGCCCGGCTGCTAATGATGCTAATCACTAGAGCTACCTGCTGAGCTGATAATTTTGCATTTCAATATCTCCAGAGAAGTGTTTTCTTGAGGCTTTGCCTTATCCCAAAGGCAGACCAAGGGTAAAGAGCTTCTTCTGTACACGGGTCATATTGCCCCCCACCCCCAACATCTACTCAGACATCCATCCGTCATGTTCCTAAGCAGCCCTAATCATATTACACTGACAGGTGCTGGTTCCTACAGCAGAAAACCACACAGAGACTGGACTCAGCGAAAAACTCTGGATGGCCCGAAGACTCTGTGCCGGCAAAGGCCTTCTGTCTGTGAGCTCTCTCCTGCGGCTGTCACCTCAGAGGGGAGGACGCCGTGTCCAGGGAGATTTCTGAATCTAGTCATAATTTGGTTTCAGGACAACATGTTTGCTTTCTTTCTCCCTGGGTGCTGAATCCATTAAAGATTAGACTTATTCCAGCAGACAAGCTCAGTTGTGGGCTGGGAGACCTGGAAGCAATAAGGAGTCCACTCCCGAGAGAGCCTGGTGCCTGCCTCTGAGTTTCCTGCTGCCGGTGCCTTGTCCCACCTCAAAGGACAACGGCCTGGCAACGTCTTGTGCAGTCAGCACAGCTGAAGAGGGGCAGAGGGGCGTGTGAGAAAGCAAGTCACGGCTCTTGTATTTTTGAACACTGTGTCCTCAGTCTCAGAGCAGGTCTGAACTCTTGTTTTTTGGATCATCTCAAACCAAAAATGACCTAAGGAGGGGAGAAGTCTTGGCATCTCCGGAGACTCATCCCTATAACAGGATCAGGGAGAAGGTGCCAGGACTACTTCTTCCCTCTCTCTCTGAATTGAAGAGGTGCTACGATGGCAAAACTCACTGGACCAAAGAAAACTGCAGTGGCTGGAAATGTCTTTGTCCCTAAACTACCCCACTGACTTCCAGACAAGAAGAGGGTAGAGAGGAACCATATTGAGTCCCAGAAGTCCCATCCTGGGTCCCTGGAGAGAACTGCTCCCCACCACAGTAGCATCTGCCTGAACCAGGTGAGGCCCAAAGAGACTTTGCAAAGGCTCTGAGTCTCTCAAGGAGACATGACTGCAGCAGCAACACCTTGGTCTATTAACAGTTACATTGGTCTTAGAGGGAAGGCCAGCCCCATTGTTTTGGGAGAAGAGTAGTCTCTCCTAAAAGACAATGATGGGTGGAAAGAAGAGGGTGAGTTTTTGAAAGAAGAGACTTGGGATTGAATGAGAGAAGACAGTTCCATGGGAAACAGTAGTTTTAGTAATTGAGAGGAGATGTAACGTATCTCTTTCCCATTTGGTAGTTGGGATCCCACCAAACCTTCTGAAAGTCATCACATGGAGCTGACTTGCTTTCTCAAGCCTTCTAATGAGATACCCTAAGAACACTTCAGTTTTGCTTTTGTTGAGTCATTGTGTAGATACACTGAGCTAGTTCAACAATGGAGAACACCCATCACCTTAGAGAAGGAGAGGCTGGCTTAAGACAACAGCCTATCAGACTCGCCTACAAAGGTACAAGGGTGGTACTGTCTCATCAAGCGCAAGACCCAGCCTCCCCAGCAGGTGGATTTCCTAATGCCAGAAATAGACAATGGAAAGGCTGTGCTCTGCACACTTCTCTTGTCTGTGGTCTCGTTAAAATTGTTGTCTCTCACAAGTGGAACTCTCATGGCTGTGAGCCCTGGGGTTGGTCGTTCAAAATCCCCAGCAGTTCCTCAGGAGAAAGACTGGCACTCTGTTCTATGCCCGTAAACGGCGAGAGTCTCTGAACCCCACGGGGGTCCCTCTGAGTCAGTATTGATGCGATGGCAGTGAGCTTGGTTTTATCGCAAAAGGAAACAGGGCAGAACCTCATTTCTGAAGTGACTTGTTCAAGGTCACAGGGAGCTTCACCTAGACATAAGAATACCTTCTGTAAGTTCCTTTGTTTGCCCACCACCTCATCCCCTCCCACTGCATGGAACCTCTGTGAAGTATGCAAGCTGTACACGAAGGATGACTTCAAGGACAGAAAAGGAGGCCTGGTGGTATAGGGAGTGAGTGAAGAAGCTCTGGGCTGTTGACCACAGTGCTGAGGTTCAAACCCCTCAGCCACACTGCAGGAGAAAAACAGGCCTGTCTACTTTCATACAGGGGAGCAGTCTCACTCTGTCTTACAGGGTCATGATGGATTAGAATGGGTGGGCTGAACAACCAAGAGAGTTTTCCACAGTGTGGGCTCATGGGAACTGAGCCTAAGATGTAGGTTCTTCAGGTACACATTGTCCTGGGAGATCGGGTAGAATCAATCCGAGGGATGTGAAGTCATTTGGAAAACAAGTCAAGGCTCCAATATACAAAGTCCAAAACAATATTTTAAGAAACCCTCACCAAGAAGAGGTGAACACAAAGGACACACACACACACACACACCGCAAAAGAGTGAGAATGAATGAGGTCTCCTGAGCCGAGAGGCAAACCCTTCAAAGAGAAGGACTGTAGTGTTTGGTTCACATGGGTAAATTCTCTGCACCCTTTTTACGTGTCAATATTTCCACCCAGTGGATCACGCCTGAGGAACCAGAGAGAGAGACATTTGTGTTTACCTTCAACTCAGGGGAGGAATGAAAAGTTACTCAGAAGATATGTGTGCCCATCACGTGCTTACAAATCCCGTGGGCATCAGGAGCAGCCTACAAAAAGACATGAACTACACCATCACACCTGAGAAGTGCCAGGCTCCTCTCGATGGCCATCATTGCACAGTAGGCTCCTGGAACACATTCCAATTATTTGCATGGTTGCAGTGATCATCACCTCTGTCCCCTGGAGTCCTGAAGCTTAGAACCTTCCACAAGTACCTCTGTCTTGGGCCACCAGGGCCCCCGCAGAAGGAGGAGGTGCTGCCCTGAGTGTTGACACAGAGGGCTTGTCAGCACAAGTGAATTCCTCTGTGGAAGGGCCCTGCCTCCTTTCTCACATCCACGGGGATCGTTCCCTGGAAGAAGCCAATCTCGGGTGTCCGGGTACATCGGTGCAGGTCTTTAATCACATCAGCTCTGAGAAGCCAAGGGAGAAGAGTCAGAAAAGGTGGGGAGCCCTTAGGTGACCTTGGGAGACAGACTATGGGGATATTCTGCCCTTGGTCATTTTATCCAGTAAATTGAATTCAGCACTCGGGCCCCAGCCCACTTCTTGCATGAATGCAGGGCTGGGCCCCTGGGGCTATTTTAGAATCTCTTCCCTATCCTCTGTGCCCCTGTGCGCTGAGAAAGAGGGCATTCATGTCCACCTCCTGCCTCTAACCTCAGGGAGAAAAAGCTACCCAAAGCAGACACTGGCATCATGCAGCTGTTATGTAAATGGACTCTGCTGCCGAGGAGGGGGAAGCAAGCAGGATGTGTAATGTACCGGTGAGACTTCACTCTCACCCCAACCTGGAATAGTAAGTTCTAGAAGAGCGAGCTCACATCAGTGCCACCGCTCACACTGAGGGCGCATAGCTGAGACACCCTGTAGGGACGAACCCAAGTCCTCTATGTCCTGTCCCATGTGCCTCCTCTCCCCCCAGGAGAGCTGCAAAGTGAGCTGGAGGCGAACAACTTTCTACAAAGGAAGACTATATCGCCAGACTTCGACCAAACTTTAATTGACACTACTGGAACTAATGCTAATCCCACCTTGCTTTCTGTTTCCGTTAACTTTGTGGTACAGAGGGGGTTGGCAAAGAGATGGCTGTGGTAATTTCAAAGCTAAAACATACAGACACACACAGGGTGTAGTGGATACTATAGGCTAAGGTGATGAAAGGACAAGAGGACGCACACATCGCCTTAGCACTCTCAAATCATGATTCTCTGTCAGTCACTCAAGGAAGCGTCTGGGAGGCAAGGCAGTTGTCATTCTCTCACATTGGTGGCTGGCAGGATTATCTGCTTCTGAGCAGCTTCAGAGCCACGTCAGTGACACCGGCTACGTCAGCAAGTGCAGTTGGAAGAGAAGATGATGCCACTGCCAACAGCAGTGGGAGGGAAAACGTGAGCCTTAAAGGGAGCCTTCTGTCTAGCTGTACGACAATCTCTCATCACCATAAATGACATCCATTTGTCCCCGAAGGCCACAGAGTGATCCATGGCCATCTGCAGATGTGGGGTGTAGGGTAATTGAATTCACCTGATGGGCTTACACTTCCAAGTCCCTTAGTTAGGATCTCTCCTGGAGTTAAGGGAAGGTGGGCATCAATGTATCATAGGACATAGCCAAGATGAGCAGCAATTGTGTTGAGAACGCCATCACACACACACACACACACACACACACACACACACACACACACACACCCCTACAGTGATTGGTGCAGCAACTATAGCCCGCTACACGGGATGACGAGTTCTACTGATTTTATCTCCACCTCTTGTATCGCATGACACAACAACCACACACAAGACCCTTGACCCATCCAGGGTCTATCTGATATACAGAAAAGTAAGCTCACCAGCCTCAGCCCTTTAGAATTCCAACCATCTAAATTCACAGTTGCAAAGATGTGATTCTTCCCCCCCACCCCATGCAGGAAAATGTGAAGGCCAAGGAGGCATACTATGATGAGCAGCTGGCTAAAATGCTTTCTGAGAAAAAGGAATTCCGAATAAAGGCGGGTCAAGTCTTTAAAACAAAATATCTTCCCTAGCCCAGGGGTGTGCGAAGGGGAGAAAATGCCACTGCTAGAAGAGCCCAGTTGCCTCTGACTCTCTTAAAAGCTGAGAGGTAAGGTTGAAAAAGTAAAGTAAAATCACACAGCGATTAGCAGCTTATCGTGATGGGGTTTCCAGGAGATCATTTTGTCTCATTCACGGATAGAGCCAGAACGTGAGGCCAATCGGCTGCCTTCTTAACGTCGGATGCCAGCTTCTGGAGCGAAGGTGACCTGACATAAGGTGACCAGTTACTCGTAGGGACCTGCGACTCATCGCGACCCTCTGATCAACAGAACAAAGCACTGCCTGGTCCTGCGCCATCCTCACAAGGGTTCCTGAGTCTGAGCTTCTGGTCACAGCCGCTCTATCAATCCATCTTGTGAAAGGTCATATTCGCTTTCACAGGCCCGATGTTTCCCAAGCGGGAGGTCCCTCTCCAGAGACCGGTCGGTCTCTCCCCATAGCAGGTCCAAAATCTTGCCATCCTCACATCTCAGGAGTACTGTTTAGGTCTGTTGTTGTTTCTGCCATTGTCGGGTCCCTTCAAGTCAGTTCTGATTCAGAGACGAGCCCAGTAGAGCAGAAGAAAACACTGCCTCGTCCTGTGCTATCCTCACAACTGATCTGCGGACACCAGGGTCACCCTGGCCAATTCATTTAATTTCCCAAGCTATTAATGGGTTGGCCAGGACTGCCTGGCTAGTAACTCCTTTCCAATTCTATGTGTGGATTACAAGCTATAGCAATCCCGTGGGTTATCGTGAAAAAAGGAGCTCTGTGGGGTTTTCTTGGCTCTAACATTCATGCACAGAGAGAAACTTTGTGATGTCGAGGGTACCTAATGTTTCCTCCTTAGAAGTGAGGATGGGAAAGTGCACTTACTTTGGACCTGCTTGATCAGTCCCTGGGAAAGGACATGGTGCTCAGGAAGGCAGAGAACCAGTGAAAGAGAAGACATCTCTTAAGGAGACAGAGAGTGCCTCCGTTTCATTAGCTTATTTCCTCCCTAGTAAGCCAAAGATGGAGAAGTTTACCTTCAGCATTGGGGTAGGGAAGAACAAACACATTTGCAACTACTTTAGGTGATGACAGGTAGGAAAATAACCAATGGTATGGGCTTTGGCTTCATTTGCCCCTTGTTACGTGCAGCATTCTCTCTCAGCTGTGAGCGGTACTGAATCTTCTTAACCTTGGTCTTTGTATCTGTGGTTGGGCTTTCAGAGCAACCTACCTGCTCCGGTCTCTGACACCAACACAGTAAGTCCACCGTATATGATCCCACACTTAGTCTTGGCAATTAATGCGTCTCCCCCCCCTCAACCAAATTTCTCTGCCCCGTGGAGAGGAAAAGTGGCAGCAAAATGTACAAAAACACACAAAATGGGTCTCTCATGAAAAACAGCAGGAATCTAAGTCTTGGTCTTAAGGATCGTCTACTCAACCTTGACCCTGTCTACTGTAGGGAACATCTTCATCCAACAGTGCCAGAAGGTCATTCACACGAAGTGGGAGGAAAGAGCAGCCTCTCATTCACTACTGAGGACACCTGTTGGAGGGAAGCAGAGGGACCTTGCAGGGCCTTGGGAGGCACCTGAAGCTTTACAACAGAGGGACTAGCACATGGCCCACCTGAGTATGAAACCAGCGTTGTCTTGCATGTAGGTAAGTGATAGAAATAACGTCCCAAGTGTGAAAATCAGATCCACAAGGGAGAGGTGCCTCCTCAGACACATCAACAGTTTCAGATGGGACGAAGGTCCCTCCATCGCCCCAAGTAAGTCCTTGATGGATGAGCTATATTTTGATGAGAGGAAAGCAGACAGAAAAGCCCACAAGAGGGGCAGTAGCTGCGTGGTGATCTGAGGAGCCCAGGCCCCTGACCTGTCAATCCACAGTGGAGTTTCCCCCCCTCCCCTCCCTGCCCCTGTGCTTTCAAGACACCTTGACCAGAGAGTGAGGACAGCTCGAAAGGAAGAGCAGGGGGTAGAAAGAATTTCATTCTAATTCCCGAGTATCTAACCACTACCTAAAACGCAGCAGCCCATGAGGCCATCCACCATCTCCTTTACTCTTTATGACCCCTGTAACGCTGACCATGGTTTCTCCATTTTACCCAAGAGGAAACTGAGGCCAAGAGACTAGATGGTACGATTGGCTCAAGGTCACGTGGCTCAAGTCTGAGCCAGGACACATCCCCATATCTCCCCCCACTCCCACCCCCACCCCCACTCCCCTTTCTATTGCAACTCCTGCTTCCAGGCTTTGGCATCAACCCCGAATGGGACAAGGCTCAAGCGGCTGCCAGAATGTCTCTTCCCCCTTCCCCTAAAATCTGGGGCGGAGCAGCGCCACTGGGCGCCGGGGAGGAGACCCGAGTGACGCGGAGCCCCAGACCGGGATTTCCCCGTCCTGCAGCGCTCCGGAGGTGGCTGAAGGAGCCCGGGCTCCAGCGCTCTGGCAATCAAGTAACGCTCGGCCCCGGCTCCAGCGGCGGGTGCTCGGGCAGGCGTAGGCTCCGGCTTTACGGCGCGCGGGGCAGCGCGGGGGCCAGTTCCTTCCCCAGCGATCTCCGGATTGGGCACGGGCGCCTGCGCTTGCTCCAGGCCCGCGGGTTTCTCCCCGGAGGTCCTCCGTCTCCAGGCGCCCCAGAGGAGGAAAGGGACAGAGAGGTGTTTGGGGGTCTCCAAGCTGGCCAACTGTGGGGCCGTCTTCCACCAGGGCGCCTCTGGGTCAGGGCAACCCGTCGTAAAGCCCAGCTGGAAGTTTGGGTACCCAAGGTTCCCCACCAAGTAGCAAGTTGCAACCGGCAGCCCGGCAGCCCGGCGGGGAGGGGAGGGGAGGGGGTATTGAGGGGAGATGGCGTGGGGATGGCGGTGGAGAAGGCAGCCGGAGGCAAGAAGGCGCCCCTTCTCACGCAGCCCCTCGCGGTCCCGCGGGGGAGGTGGCGGGTCCGCCTCTGCGGCCGGCGAGTGCGGAGACGGCACCACCGGGCAGCGGACACCCGGGCGCCCCGCAGCCCCTGCTCGCCGGGCTCCGCGTTCCTCTCCTCCTGCCCGCCCGTGGCCCGCGCCGCGGAGACTCACCGTCCGCAGGAATTGGATCTCGTCCTCGCCTCCTTCTCCCCCTTCGGCCATGGCTCCCGAGGCGTCGGCGGTGCCCCAGCCTCCCGGGAGCGCCTCCGCTCCCCGGCAGCCGCTCGGCGGGCGCTGGCAGCTGCTGCGCTCTCTCTCCTGCTCCTCCTCCTCCCCTTCCTCCTGGGGCTCCTGGCTCAGCCTCAGCAGCGCCCAGCTAAGCCCCGGCCGTACGGCGGAGCTGGGCTAACAACCGCTACTCACTGCACTGCAGAGCGCAGCGCCAACCCGGCAGCCGCCCACCCGCTCGCCTCGCGGGAAGCCCAGTGCGTGGCGGTTACCCGGCCCCGCCGGCCCAGAGCGCAGCCCCCGGCTCGGCGCGGGCGGGGAAGATGGGGGGGGGGGGAAGGGGGGGCGCGGCGCTGTGGGGCTCGGACGCCCACGCACCATGCGGCTCCCACCTCCCCGCACTCTCGGGGGAGGCGCACGCCCCCCGCGGCGACGCAAGGTGGCCCCCCGCCTGGCTCGGATTCCCAAACAAAGGCCAGGGTGCCGCGCGCCAGCCGGTGTCCGGACCGGGCCCCCCACTCTCCTGCCCCCGCGTTTTGACCACCTCTTCTGCGTGCTTGTGTGCGTGTCTGTCTGTCACTGGTTGGGACTCAGACGCCTGCCTGCGACTCGCAAGCCTTCGGTGGACCCCCAACCTCAAAAGAAAGAAGGGGAGGGCGGGGAAGGGGGGGAGGGGTGTTGAGTGCTTCCTGACCTGCAGGAGGGAACCTTGGAGTGAGGATGACTGTTCTTTCGTAAAGTTTGCAACTCCTTGATTTGCCCTTCCTGCAGCGTATTAGGCCCCCTCCCCTGTTCAACATTTAAGAAGTACACTTTATCCAAACCCTTGTACTGTCCAGCAATGCAGTAACTCTTCTCTGCACCCTGGCAACTTGGGAGCAACTGGATTTAGACTCAGTTCAGAGGCCACTTGCTTCAAAATCCTTTCTCTCTGCATATCCCTCGCCTCACTAACTCACTGGGCACTTTAGGGACTCTAATTGGGGAAGATGAGTATACCATGATGAAGAAGTGCCTTTCCCACTGCTCCAGCTTCCCACTGCTGACCCCAGGGCTGGACTGCTCCTCCTCTGAGAGTCTGCCGGTGGCGCAGGGTGCCCCCTTCTGTCTGCTGACCAGCAAAGGTTGGGGCAAGAAAAGAGAGGTGTTTCTGACTGGGAGCACCAGAGAGAAGTGCAGATTTAGGTGCAGAAGATATGGGGGTTGATGGGTTGAGGACATTGGGAACCCCAGCTCATGTCACTGCTTCAAAGAAGTGCTCCTTGTGGGTCATCTCCTGTCATTTCTGCAGTAGCAGAGCTTTCCTCTGGCCCCACCCACATTTTCTGCTGGCCATGGAGCAAGTTGAGGGACAGGTATCTTTTCTTACATTGTTCCGAAACCACCTTCCTAGAATCTGCTAGTGCAAATGGTGGGGGTGCAAGCAGTAAGGCTCTTGCATGCTAACAACGGTTCGAGGCTTCCGTCCACTTCAGAAGAAAGGACTGCTCAGAAGAAGGAGCCCTTGAGGATTCTGGGTGGCAAGGTGCCACAAGAAGACACATGGCATTTCCATGAGGCAGAGCTGATTGGATAGCAGCTGTTACTGACAGTAACACCCCCGGCCTGGGTGCTGCCTTCTAAAGCCGGCCTGAAACCACTCTGCACCCCATGGTCCTTCCTGGCCTAGAAGGTGCCTGTCCTGCTCACCCCTGCCCTCTAGCCTCTCCTCTTCCCTTCTCCATTATGTACTTCTTTTCAGAGCTTCCGTCATTTGGAGTGGCATTGTTTATACGCATCCGGATTTGTGGTCTTCCTTCTGAATTGAAGTGATCTGCTCCCTTCTCCAGATACAATTTCCAAATCGCTGGATACTGAGTTAATTTTTCCATTAGCACTGATGACACACCTGTTGTGTGTACGTCCCAGGTTTTGGATTCTTTGAGAGATAGAGAGAGAGAGAGAGAGAGAGAGAGAGAGAGAGAGAGAGAAGAAAAGAAAAGAAAGAAAGAATACTTGGCTTGGTCCATTGGGACCAAACACAACTAGTCAAACACCAACATGGAATAACTACGTTTCTTTGTGATATTGCTCATTTGATTAGTTTTTGTCTACAAAGGGTCCTTCAAGATATTTTTGAATCTAGATTATGTGATTATCACTAAACTAGTCAGTGCCATGGCACTGGATGCCTTCTTGTGTTCCTAGTTCCTGCTCCTCTGTCATGGTTACTCAAAAGGTTGAAAGCCCACCTAAAGATTATTTGGCAGCCCAGATGTCTTCTTGTTGAAGAGGAGATTTTGCACATTCCACAGACTTTCCTAAAATCAAGACACAAGAGATGGGGACCCTACTTGCTTTAGCTTTTTGACAACCTTTCTCAAAAGGAAGTAAGAGAAGAGTGTTTTGACTCACCATTATGGTGCCCACTTGGATTCCTGTGTACCTTTATCCAATGGAAACCAAATTCATTGCTATTGAGTGGATTTTGACGCTAGTGACCCATTGGTCAGACTGCCGCTGCCTTCCTGGCAGGACATCTCCCTGGAAGCAGACTGCTACAGCTTGCCCCCTTGGAGCACCAACATTTGAATTGGTAGCCCAGCACTGAACTACTGAGTCTCCTGTGTTACTTATTTTTCAGAGGTTTTCAAAAATGACCTGTTTGAGGGCTGATCCCTGGTGGCGTAAGTGGTTGAGTGCAGGACTGTGGCCCATGGGCTTGGTGGTTCAAATCCAGCAGTGGCTCTCAGGAGTAGCACTGGGTAGCGCCCATGACCACCAGAGGCAGTTATGCCTGCCCCCCCCTAAAAAAATTACCTGTTTGAGAACTCAACCCAGGATAATTCTGTGGCTCAACCTGTAGCTTCTTAGATTGCTATTTCAGGCTATGTTTGGAGGAAAGTGAGACTTATTGCTCGACAATCTACTGGCTCCTCTTCCATCTTCTCAGACCACCTCCTCCCCCCATGCACAACCACAGTCTTTGGTAACTATGCTATGAGTGTGTAATCACATCATTTGCCTCCCTTGGGGTCTAATATAGCCAGATCTGCAGATATAACTTTGAGCATGACAGCCAGAGTCCTGCCCTCCAGGACTCAAAGAAAGGAAACGATTGTTTTTAAAGAGTTATACTCCCACAGACCTCATTTTATTGCATTTCACTTTATTATGCTCAACAAAGGACACATTTGATTTTACAATTTCTTTTAGAAAGTGCAGATTGGTGGCAGTCCTTCTTTGAGCAAGTCTAAAGGTGCTATTTTTCCAAAAGCATGTGCTCACTTGCGCTCTTTTTCACATTTTGGCAATTCTCACATGATCTCAAACATTTCCATAATGCTATTGCACACTTCATAGTTTACAGTCTAGTGTAGACAAAGCTCTTATATGCGCTGGGAACTCAAATAGTTCATATGACCTGATAGATGATGATAGTCACTTTATTGTGGTGATCTAGGACCACACCTCTAATACCTCTGAGGTACACTTGTCTATATTTGATTATGCATATTCAAAAAGTCTGTGGAAAAATGAAATTGAAAGACAATGGAATTTTTCCACAGACTTTTTGAAGCTCCCTCAGAGGAGGGTAAGTAAAAAAGTAATATTTAAAAAATCATAGGAGTTCTTTTTATAAAAAAATACAAAAATGTGAAGTCACCATTCATCAGCATATTCTACCAATAGAAACATACATTTCTGGAGATCATGATTCCATCTCTCTAACTCTTCTCCATAATACTGTGTGTTTTTCTGTTTATACCAGACTGGTTGGGGTATCCCTGAGAGGGTTGAATTGGGTGATTTTTAAACATTTGTTGAGTTTCAGAAATAAAACACCAAAATCTGAAGGGATAAGATGAGGGCTGTAAGGTGGATGAAGTATGGTTTTCTAATGAAAGGCTCATATGACAGCCCTTGATCGCTCCTAGGATAGTCAAATATATTGCCATGATGGAAAAAAAATTCCTTGCTGCAACTTTTCTGGCATTTTTCTCACTAATGTAGTTTTCCATTCTCTTAATAGGGCTTCCTCAGAAGCCCCATTGGTTGTCCACTGAGAAATCCATCACAGTCTCCCCTATACTAATTCCAAAAGTCAATCACCATCATCTTCTAAGCTGATCTTTCTGCATTAAATCCACCTCGGAGTATTGGACACATCTAAAAGCTGTGGTTTCATGGGGTGGGGGGTGGGGGTGCCATCCCCATAAACTATTGTGAAATTTGGATGACTTTGGAAGATGCCTACTTATGTTTCATAAAGAAATTGATATTTACACTCACCTCAAAACCATTGGTTTCATGAAAGAAAACTCATTCTTCTTTTTAAGGCACCCTAATGAGATTAAGACAAATTCATTAGTGAGAGAACATGTCTGCATCCATCCACTGCTCCCAGAGACAAGTCCAAACACATTTTGCTGGGAATAAACCCGTGGATGTATGAGCAGAAACCCTAGTAGCAGTCTGGCTTTAGGGTCATCAAATCATTCCTATGACTTGATTAATAATGATATTTGCTTTATTGTGGTGCTCTACCTATTGGTAATAGGGTTCTAATGTGTGTTTTATCATTAATCTTCCCATCATCAAATTTTGGGGAAAATAAACCAGGATTCAGACACTTACTAAAATCAGTCACTGAAAACTTTTTGAAGTACAATTCCACTCTGACACCCATGGGGTGACCATGGGTCAGAATCAACTTACCAACCTTTTATTTGTTTGTTAAAATCACATGGCTAATGTGTGGCCAAGTTGGGACGCAGAGCTGGGCTGTCTTCCTAACTCGCTTCTACAGATTGCATGGGCTGAACAAAGGTTAAGCTCTTGCTTACTAACCACAAGCTTGGTAGTTTGAATCCATCAGAGGAACCTCAGAACAAAGACCTGGCAGCCTGCTTCTGGAAACTCAGCCACCGGAAAGCGTATGGAGTACAGTTCTACTCTGACACCCAAAGGGTGGCCACAAGTCACCGCCAACTTGCTTTTGGTTCATTTGGCTTGTAAAACAGCAAATGTCCACTCACATACGCACCCTCTCATTCACCCTCCAAATTCACGGCCATCGCGTTGATTTTGACTCATAGTGATCGTATATGACAGAGTAGAACTGCCCTTTTGTGTTTCTAAGTCTGTAAATTTTGGGGGGAGTGGACAGCCTCATCCCTCTCCTGCAGAGTATCTAGTAGATTCAAACTGCTGACTTTGTGAGAATGACTATTTTTATTAGTTTCTTCAAGGTGCATCATTCTTGCCAATAAAACATATGCAAGAAACCTTGTTGTGTTGGTAACATTCTCAGGACAAATACTGCATTTATGAATCTGACAAGAGAAAATGAATACATGGATTTTATCTTCATAACCAGCCTTCAGCTTCCGTTGGGCCTTTAAATATCACACACATAAAAAAATACAGAAGAAGTTAAAAGATGAATATGAAAATTTACACCTGGGTCCCAGGTACATAGCTTTTACTATTGACTTTCCCAGAAGACAACATACCAACATTCCAATGTTGCTGGTTTTTAGAACTGGCTCTGAATACACTGTGGTTAGCTGTCCATAGAGTAACCCATCATGCTGCATTTTAAACAGAATTTTGCTAAACATTTCCTACTGTTAGGAGAGAGTCTGAGTTCTTGGAGCATAGGTCTTAAAAGATCTACAGCTACTACATGTGGAACTTAAAAACCAAAGCCTCTCGGGAGAAAGTCACCAGCTATTTTTAGGGCTTCAGTGAATGCCCACTAAACAATAAAATATTGCTGGGGGGGGGGCATGGTGTATTCAGAGCCAGTTCTAAAAACCAGCAACATTGGAATGTTGGTATGTTGTCTTCTGGAAAAGTTAATAGTAAAAACCCTGTACCTGGGACCCAGATATAAAATTTTCATATTCATCCTTTGACTTCTTCTGCTTTTTTTTAGTCTGTGTGATATTTAAAGGTCCAACAAAAGCTGGAGGTTGGTTATTAAAATAAAATCCATATATTCATTTTCTCTTGTCAGATTCCAAAATGAAGTATTAGTCCTGAGAATGTTACCAACACAACAAGGCTTCTTGCATATGTTTTATTGGCAAGAGTGATGCAGCTTTAAGAAACTAATGAAAATAGTCATTCTCACAAGATTCAGTATTTCATTAGCTGTGTTTTATTATTCATTGTGACCAATTTCCCCGGCTGTTTTAATGAGCCCTGAGTTGTGAATTCAATTCCAGCAAGGCCACTGTGCTTCACTCTATTTGCTGGGCAATGACCCTGCCCCATTCCCTCTGACTAAGAGCCTCATCAATCCATGCTCATTGAGCCATCATGGTTATGGGTCCAAACCCACCAATGAAGGAAGGCCTACCATTCGTGGGGACACAACTAGGAGGGCATGGTTGAAAAGCAAACCTTACCACATAGTACTGGAGATACATTTAACACTATGCAGCACGGCATCCACCCTCCGTGTCACACCTGCTAACTACAGGAGTCACCCATTTGCTGAAAACATAGTTCTCCATTTAACTGCACTCATGCCATTGATCTGTATCGACTCTGGGTCCAAGACCAAACCCAATGCCTTTGAGTCAATTCCAACCCATAGTGACTTTTGTCTAGGGTCTCTGGGGCTATAGATATTTATGGGAACAGATAATCTCAACCTTTTCCTGAGAAGTGGCTGGTGGGCTTGAACTGCCAAACTTGCTGTTAGCTGTCCATTGGTAGTGCCACCAGGGATCCTTCAGGGTTGACATAAGGAAAGGAGAAAAGGAAGGAGAAAACTACAGAGCTGAGGGAACTGATCTCTGCTAACTGCCATCTCTTAGAATCCTTGCCCATTTACATCCAGAGCAACCACATATAGACTCAGATTCTTTCTTGTATTTTGCAAAAAGATACACACAAAGAAAAACCTACTATACTTTTGGCTCAAGTGTGTGTTTTTGGGGGGGAGGTCATCACTGCCCTCTAGAGCTGCTGCTGGATTTGAACCGCTAAGCCAATGGGCTCAAGTGTTTAAATTGCAAAGTTCTTTCATTGGGGAGAGGACCAAAGAGCGCAGTCACCAAATAAGACTAAACTCCTAGCACTAAACACACTTTTAAATGGCTGCCAATAGGAAAGATAGTACACACGCTTTTAGAAAGTCTTTTTTTTTATAATCTTAAGAAATGAATATCATTAGTTTCTGCAATCTTTATAACAAGCTACTGGATTGATGGATATACCTTTGGTTTGAAGAACTAAAAGTTACACCAAGATTCCTTGACTCCAATTCCTCCTTCATTGGACAGGAGACAGGCGCAGGTAGGATATTTTTCTTTCTCAGATAATACCTATTGTTGATTTCTCACAAAAGTCACATACATGGATATTGCTTGACCCAGAGTAGGATTCACAAAGAAATGTCTTCTTTTCCCCTTGCACCTCAGGATCAGAGGTTACATTGTAAGTTCAAAGCTAACATGCTGGTTACCTGTACTCATGCCTCTGAAGCAGATATAAACTCTGGTTAGCAATAAATGTGCTCTCTAGTCCTCTCTGGCTGTCTCTCTGGCTCCCGACTTCCTGCCCATGCTGTGTGTGGATCTGGTTGTTGAGATCATGGCTGTCCAGGAGGGACTGTAGGCATATGAGCGACAGATGTACAGGTTCACTTAGATTTGAAAAGAAGGGGGTCTCGTGACCTTGTGTGGATGGGAGTCGGCTGGGAGGTGTGGATGAAACTCGATTCTTGCAAGTCCTGTCGGCCTTGCTGCTGGTGCTGGAGACCAATGAAGGCCTGCTCCTTGTGTGGAAGCTGGAGCAACATGCCGGCTGTCACTTACTGAACTCCTAAATGTGAGTCGGTCAAAGCACCTGCTACCATTTCTTTCCCCTTCCACCTTAATCTACTGTACCTCTCTTGTGCATTGGGAACATGTGTCCACCTGCTCCATCATCTTCTCTTCTATGTTTCAAACACATAGTGGACTGCTGCTGCTTCCTTTCTTGTTGGGCCATGCCATGAGTCACCTTCACCATCTCTAAGAAGACAGCTGCTCTCTCTGTCCATGAGGGTTGTTGCTGAGAAAAATCTGTTCACTGACAAGGAATCGTCAAAGTGAAGCTAGGTTAAACACTTGAAACCAGCAACACAAGTCTTTTGACTGCTGCTTCGAGAGGCATTGATTGTGGTCCCATGTAAAATGAAATCCTTGTCAACGTCAGTCTTCTCTGTTTGTCAAGATGTTACTTTAGTGGTCCAGTTCACAGGATTTTTTATGTGCTTTCTTCATAAGAAGGCATACTTCATACTGAAGGCTGTAGTCTTTGATCTTCGTCAAATGCTGCAAATCCTCTTCATTTTCAGTCAACAAGGCTTCTGTCTGCACATGGCGTGTTGCAGCTTTCCTGCCATTCACCTCGTGCAATGTCTTGGATCATTTGTCCCGTAAATACATTGAATAAATAGGGGGAAAGCATAAAATTTTTTTAAAAAGCTAACATGCTAATTCTCCAGAAGGCTCCTGAAATGAAACTATCAAAGAAAGGGGTTCTTTCCTCAAGGGTGTATGGCTTAGGTTCTGAGCCAAGTTCCAGACAAGCTGGCTACACCTGTAGCAGCTTGGGAGGGGATGCCCCTCACCTGCACCATCCACAGAGCTGATTCCTCTCTGGAGTCTCCAGCTGGCAGGGGGGTTTGCTAGATCAATAGATTAAGCCCCGAGCACTGTCATTGTTCATTTATGTAATTGTGTAGTTAGCTGGAGTTTAACTGTTAGCTGTAGTTTAACTGGGAATTTTCACTTTGGCAAAGCTGGATTTGAGTTCTCCTTAACCAAACCAGCCAGTTTCAGCAGGGTTTGTAACAACGGTGACATTCTGAAGCAGATGACCACCAGACCTTTCTTCCACATTGCTGCTAGATAAGTTTGGACTCCTAACTTCTTGTTCAATCAAATGCTTAACCGTGTGCGACATTTGGAAATTCTGAGTCTTGAGTGAGATTTCACTTTACAGGCCCTCTGAGCTGAGCCCCGGTGGCGTAGTGATTGAGTGCGGGACTGCGGCCCATTGGTTTGGTGGTTCAAATCCAGCAGCAGCTCTTCAGGAGCAAGGGTGGGTTGCTCCCACGACCACCAGAGGGCAGTGATGCCCCCCCCCAAAACAAAACAAAACAAAAAAGATCAAGTGAATTAAACTCACAAAGCCTGTTGCATCTTCTGGAAAATGGGGATGAAGATATATTTTACTTAAAGTCATCAAACGGACACATTATTGAACAGAAATGCTTCGCCAAGTGTCTTGTTCTAAGGGTTCAGAATAAAACCCTGAGTTCTCTTACAAATCTGTCTCTGTCTTCGTCTTTTGCATTGGATTCTGATGCCTGCCATTCACATCTGTGTCCCTGCCTTTCTTAAAGTTTCATACTCATTGACTTTTCACAAGGCCATTAGTCACAAAAGAGACATGGTGTCTCTGATTTCAGGAAATAATTTCCTGCCCCAATAAGCGGAACATTGGGGGCAGATCTCATGCAAGTTAATGGGGGAATGCCTATACTGCTTTTCCTACTGTTTGTTTCCTAGGGAGTTTTGTTCTGAACTGGATTATGTTTGCATCTTTAATGAGAAAAAGATTGTCGCTGTAGCATATTGAAACGTATGAGTTCCTTGGTTAGAATTTGCCAGTACTCTTCACCATCCCCCCAGATTTTCCTCTGAGGCTTGACAAGATGGAGATCTAGTGGTGTATGAAACACCATTTAATCAGATGAAGTCTCACCTCCAGGAAACTCAATGCCTTTGATTTCTAATTTCTGCATTTTAATTCTTGCTGCAGTTCAGTGGCACACATTTTTTTGGAGCTCTGACTTAACACAGCCTGAAGAGTTCCTGCTGACAGAGGCGGGGTCACAGTGGGAAGGAGACAAAGGGAGCCCAGTGCCATTTCTTTCAGGTGGCAGGGCAAGACCTCATTACTCCTGTTCTGCTTCCGGGCTAGCTCTTCTCTGGCTAAGCCCTGGGCACAGTTGGTTTCTTCAGCATGTTCTGAGAAGCGCTTATTTTCCAGCATCTCTGAGCTGGTGGCATTTCTTTTCAAGTGATTTCAGGAACTTAACAAGTCGTGCTCTCTCCATTACAAGGACGCATGCTTTTCCCACAGGCTGCAGAACCCTGGTGCCCTGGGGTGTGAACTCAGATTTGAATTGCCTTCCAATGTGTACAGTCTCCCTGTTGCTGACAACACTTTTGGCAGAATGTTTGCCAGCTCCCAAGAGAGGAGGTGATTTGCAATGCATCTGGGTGACTCCTGCTGCCTTCAGCATATGTCCGCATAAGAGCCAGAGAATTTAACCTCTCTCCTCCACACTGCACCTTGTCATGTCAGCCAGCATGAAAGCAGAGATACGCATTCTGGTCCAGTTGGGTCACAGACCCTGCCAACTTAGAAACAAGAGTCTTCCCCACCGCAGGATTGGCAGCTTTCTATGCTGTGGTTGAAGCACATGAAAAACCCAACTGCTAATGGCTCCTGCCATCATCTTCCAGCAGAAAGGTTATTTTAACTTGAAGCGCTAGAAAAGACAAAGTTCATAAGGAAGATAAATACACAAATTTGGATGAGGAAGGCATGACTTGATATCACGCTCACACACTCACTCGCCCTTTCTCTCCTTCCCCTGCTGCAAAGGAGATGATGACACAAGCAGAGATCCAGGCCGGTTGGTCAGAGGTGAAGACACGAGGCTTCCTAAGGTGAATCGAATTGATGAGCGTCGGGACTGGAGCCCAGATCTCCTGGCTTCTCATTCAGTGTTTATTTTCCTCGCCTCTGTTGTAATTGAATTCATCATAATGGTCCAGAGGTACAGCAAGATCCCGGAATGTCTTCTTAATCATCAAATAAAATGGTCTTGTCATCTGCAAAGTTGAAGTATAAGGATAATTTTTTTTTAGGCTTCCATTCTGTGGAGCTCGGTCATGCTGCAACTAGCAGGATCTCGTTGTTGCCGGCGGGAGTGTTGAAGCTCAAAACCAAACCAAAATCATTGCTGTGGAGTCAAGGCTGACTCAGAGCACCCCCCTGTGGATGTCTGAGGTGGTCACTGTGTCCAGGAGTGGAAAGCCCAGTCTTTCTCCTGCAGACCTGCTGGTCATATGAAGCTACTAACCACACCGATCACAGCCTACCATGTAATCACTCCACCACCACGGCTCCACCGGACGAGTTACCTACCCTCCTTTAAAATCAATATCAATGGTTAGAGGCAAAGATTAAGATTTGGAGTAATTGCCCAGCTCCAAAATGATTGAATGTCTGGATTCTCAAAGACTGGAAAATAATCGTGTCTCCATTCAGCGCAGAAACAGCAGAGCCCACATGGAAGAAGCACACCAGCCTGTGTGATCAAGAGGGTCATAGGGAGCAGATGTCAAGCATCAAAGAACAAGAACCAAGTCATCGCGAATCAGGGAGACAGCAGGGTGGGGTCATACAGCCCACTGGCATGTAATTTGTCACCACTTGAGAGGGGAGTCACAGGGAGGAGACAGACCAGTCAAGGGACAACAAGGCAGTGATGATGCATACAAGTTTCCTTTAGTTCCTCAAGTCTTCCTCTGCCCAACCATCATGGTCCCAACTCTACCTTGCAAATCCAGATGGACTGGAGAAGGTACACTAGCAGAGAGGGGAGCTGGAGATGTGGGGAAACCAAGATGGATGACCCCCTTTGGGCCAGTGGTTAGATTGGAGCTGCTGGAAGGGTAGAGAGAAGGTGGGGTAGAGAGACAGAACCAACTGCAAGGATATACACAGAATCTCCTATTTGAAGGACGGACATCATAGGAGTGGGTTAGGGGAGAGGTCGGGCAGTGTTAGATATGACAGAACAATAATAATGTATTGAGGGTTGGTGGGGAGGGGAGCGCAGGGGAAGAGGGGAAGGGATGGAAAAACCGATACCAGGGGCTCAAGGGAAAAGGCAGATGATTGGAGAATGATAACAGCAGCAGACATGTGACAGTGCTTGGCACAGAATGTTTATTTATGTATTGTGAAAAACAATGTATGATCCCACAATAAAATGATTTTTAATAAAAAAAGATTTGGAGTAATGTTAAAGATGCCCCACTTATTCAAGACCTATTACACATGAGCATGGGAGGTCTGGGGATTGGCAGAATCCACATATGAAGGGTTGTCCAGAAAGACCCATAGCAAAAACAAATGAATGTTCTGTGCCTCACTTTCTCCTCTTCATTGTATCTCAACAAGATCTCTCTATGCTGTATAGGTTAAGAGAGGAATCCTAAGTATTACATTTTAATGCAGGTCCTTATTCTCCTTGACATTTGAAGTTTTTTATCCTGATAGTTACTGTTTCTTAAAGCAATTGTCCTTCCTTGAGGTCCAGGCCACAGCACTCTACTCACTCTCCTTCGACTTCTCAAATTATCCATTTGCCCGCCTCTTCTGCTGATGTCTCTTCTTCATCCTGATATTGGAAATGGGCATCACTGTTAACTCAAATCTGATCTTCTTCTACTACTTCAGTCACCATTGCTACACCTAGATCTTTATCCCCGGCTTTTCCAAGTTCCAAACTCTCATTTCTTAGGAAGCCTGGGTACTTCTCATGGTGTGTATCATTTTTTTCTTCTAATGAACACAACAAAGGATTTTTTTCCATAACTAAGTTCTCTCACTATGATTTCTCCTTTCCCACATTCCTGATATCTCTTTTCTCCCAATATCTTTATTATGGGTACCATGAGCCTTAGGAAAACAATGATGAGAACCAGTTCCCAACTCCCCTGGTGACACTGGTAAAGGAACCAGCAGAAATTAGTCAAAATGTCAATAAGAGGGAGCTGTGCCTCTTATCCAGGGCGGGGCATCTCTTCATTTTTTCTTTGAAACCTGCTTATCTACGTAGAGAGGCTGCCCAGAGAACTTGGGGAGTCATGAGGGCAGGCCTCTCATTCATCCAGCAGAATAGCACAGAAATTGGGGTATTTGTAAACTAACTCCAGTTAGTCAATGGTTGGAATCTAGTTAGTACCAGGAAGATTAATTGTCTAGCATTTTCAGGCTAGTTTATCCCTATAGTAAAGTACTCTAATCATTAGAAATTGGGCTGACAGGTATTCAGCAGTGCTGAACTCAAGGAAATAAGATGGTAATGAGGTCTAACACCCAAATCCAAGAGCAAGCCCACTGCCACTAAGTCAATCCTGAGTTTGTTTGTTTTTGTAAAAAGAGCCCTGATTTATTTACTATTTCCTAAAACTATTGGCCTTCCTTGGGGTTTGGGCCTTGACATTCTAATCATTCTCCTTCTGCTTCTTTAATTGTCCCTTTATCCCCTCCTTTGTTGACATCTCTTCTTCATCCCATTTAGTTCCGAAATGGGAAGGTAGGAGAGCTGGCTCCAATCCCTACGTCTATCTATCCAGTTCACCTTAGGAAACCTCACTGTCTTCTTTGTGACCCAACTGGCATAGGACACTGACGGTGCTCTGGTCTAGTTTGCAGCTGGCGAAGGAGGGAGAAGACAGGGTAGAACTGCCCCCAGAGGGTTTCTAAGGCTGTGGTTTTTGACAAAAGCAGTCCACCATGACTTTCTCCTCCAGATTGGCTTGTAGGTTAGGACTGCCTCCCTTTGGGTTAGCTTGGGGACCACAGCACCACCAGACCTCTGTAAATATGCTGTTGTCAGGACCCCCCCCCCCCACACACACACACCACACTCCAAATGCAGAACAGATGAAAGCATACCATTTCGGAGGGAGGGGGTAGAAGAAAGTAGAGTCCATGAACCCAACTTTTAACACTAGAGTCCAAGCCTCTCATCTTAGTAACATCTCTGCGTCCCCTCTACAGATTTAGAGGGGTCCACAGAGCAGTTAATGGAGCGCAGTTCAAAGTACCTACTACAACACTGTGATGCAGTGTGTGAAACATCTACTTCCTGCTCCCACAGAACGGCAACATAGTTTCAGTAACAAAACATATGCACAATGAGGTACAGTAAGAGCAATGGCAGGCAGTGCTTGTCAAATGAGTGTCCAGTGATTGGGGGAGCAGATAATAAGTCCAGATGGGTTTGAAGGATAAAGGTTGTTCCAAATGGGAATGGCTAGGATGGTCTGTACTGAGTAGATTGGTAGGAGGTGACAGTGCATGGGTTGGGAACAAGAGCTCCCCTGATCCAGAAGCTGGTTTTAACCTTGAAAGCCAAGACGGGGACCCCACCTTAACACTACCCTGGTGTGTTAGTTCAGGTAGGCTAGAGGAACAAATTTCATAGACACGCATATAGGTATAAGGAAAAGGTTTATATACAAGAGGAACAGGATATTGAGCCCAGTCCAGCTCAAAGTCATAAGTCTGATATTAACCCATATACCCGAAATCAGTCTATAACGTCTCCTTCCGACTCATGAAGTTACAGGTCAGTGGGTGCAGAATCCTGGAGTTGGCAGGGGTCTCCCCATGGCTCCTTGCTTCCAGGGCTCAGGGTCCATCAACAGCAGAAATAACTCATCGCTGGCAGAGGTCTCCATGTGGCCGCCCCAGCTTCAGAGGTCTGGCTCCATCAGGGCAAAGCTGGTGGTCTCTCCACTGGCTCCTCCAGCTTCTCAGACGCTGCCATCTTGTCTTGTCTGTGATTCATCATGTCTGAGACTAACTCCCAACAACTGGGAGATAGCGTCTCATCTTCATGAGTGAAATATTGCGAGATTTCAGGAGAAAGCCGTGCCCACACAGAGGCCACATTGGCTACTCAATGGCTATCTCCAGATTAACAGGCTAGACTTCACCCCCACATTTCAATCATAAAATTAACATAAGCACATAACTGCCACACCTGGTTATGCTATGCATGCGCTCTTTGTGGATCTTCTCTAGCCATGGCTCTCAGCAATGCATTCAGCTGGCAACATCTCTCTACCCCTGCAAACAGTGTCTCTCTTGTTATAAAGATTGCTGTCAGCAAGCCAAGGGGCAGGAGCTGAAACCCTCATGTTTAAAAGGAAGGGACTGAGAATTAGGTTAAGAATTCTCCCCCAAAGTTTCATGGTCACGCTGAGATTTGAACCCAGATCTGTATCATTTCAAAATCAGAGCAAATCACTATTTGCTTATTTTGGTCCCTCAGGTTGTAGCAAAGAAAAGTAAAGGGATTCTTTTTAAATTGTGGGGAGGGGTGTCAAATTATATACTGAGGATTGATCCAAGGTACTTGATTTCTTGAGTCTCTCACTGTTTTAACACAGCCATAGGGACTCTTTCTAAGGCAGCATCAACATCACCAGCTGCTGCAAGTTTATGGAAACAGATTGGGAAGGGACAAGAGATAATGAATTGAAATTCATTTGAGTGACAACTTCCTTGCCTCGGTCAACAGATGGCGAATTTGTGGCATTCTTGGATCTCTGAGAGTGGAAGAATTCCTTGAGATCTCAGTGCAGCCCCATATCTGCAAAATTACAAGGCTTATTCAGCTAGTACTTAGCATTCCATCTGTTACCTTTCAATATCTTTCTTTCTTTTTTTAAATCAAAGGTATTCGAGACCTGAAGCTTCTTTTCACTAGAACAGTGTTTGTAGATGCCAGTCCCCCAGGCATTCAGTCATTCAGTCAATCTTAGAATGAGAGCTTAGAAATGTAGAATGGAGGAGATATTAGCTTCAATTTATAGGGAAGGGTGTAACATCACCCAATAATGTCACTTTAATTTGGCCTTTCTCAATTGCAGACGCCCCCAGAAGGAAGCAGTACAAGATTCTGGAGCTTCTCATTACCTGGCACATGCAAAATATGTTAAGGTCCCTTTCTAGTGAGGACTCGCCAATCCTTGCAGTCTAAGGCTCTCTGTCCAAATGCTACAGCCGGTAACTCCATGACTGGGGGGGCTGAAAACTCAAGGGTAAAATCACAGTGTCATGAAATGGATCACATATGAAAAGAGGTCTGTGGGGGAAAATAGTTTCAAAACAAAATATTTTCACATCATTTTGGGTATTCCAGGCTGAGCAAGGTCCTAGGCTTGCAACATACAAGAGGGCACCTGTGTATGCAACATGCCGGTCCAAGTTGAGAACTGCACAGACCTAGCAGGGGCTGAAGAAGCTAAGGCTAAAATTTTCCAACGAATTCCCCAAGGGATAGCATTTCATTTCAGTGCTCTGATGGTAGCATAATATTTGTTTCCAGAAGGATATACAAAGTGATATTTTGATGATGACAGTGATCATTTTATAAAACACTAATTGAGGAGGGAGAGAGCACTGGAACTGATTGCATACAATCATATGCATACAAGTCATTTTAAAAGCAATTTCATCATGGAGATGTTGGATTTGTGAATACTATATGAGAAAAAACACTTAAAAAAAAAGAATGATGATAGAATGTGAAAAATGTAGCCAATGTTTTAGAGTAGTCTGTACAGAAAATGTTGAATGGGAACTTAACTTGCTATGTAAACTCTCACCAGAACAACATAAAGAATATTGTGAAAACACTAATAGTAGGGGCCACCCCTATCCCAACTACGTGGATGACCATCCCTCCCCTCAGAAGAATTTACTTCAGAGGACAGAACTGAAGCTGCAGCTCAGGGAGAGGGACATGTCTGATCAGAGCACACAGGAGCAAATGTAGGGGGAGGAAGAGAGGGTGGAGCACATCCTGGCCCACCAAGCCTAGAGGGCGATATCCTTGCTCAGAGCAGCCAATGCACAGAGAGGACCATATGGCTGGACCCACTATGAGACAGGGCATCCCTCACTTACCCATAGCCCTAAAGGGGTTAACACTGGATGCACAGTGTGGGAATTGTGCCCGATCTGACTCCACAGCACCAAGGCCAAACACTAAGGGCATGCAACAAAAAATAGCAAGGAGCAGAACAAGGATGTCCCATAGAAGTACCAAAAATAGACTTTGGGGCCTGAGTGTGACACCCCATCAGATTCGACTGGAAAACACTCTTGAAGGTTAACAAAAAGATCTTGAACTATTTACAGGTGGTTTTTTTTTTTGGGGGGGGGAGGGAGGGGATGCTTGGGGTTTTTTTGTTGTTGTTGCTGTCATTGTTTTGCTTTCTTTTGCTCTGTATTATTTTTGTGTGCATATTATTATCTCTGCAGGTTTATTTAGATAAGATAGGCTGGATAAATAATCCAGAGGAGAAAACAACAGGACCAATGGTTCTGGGGGGACATGGGAAGGGTGGGAAGTGGGGGAAGAGAAGTGGTGTTAACCATCCAAGGGACAAGGGAACAACAAGTGATCCAAAATCAGTGACAAGGCGGGTGTAAGAGGTCTGGTGGCAATTTATCAAGGACAATTTAACCTAGAGAAATTATTGAAACACAGATGAAGGCTGAGCATGATAGTGGGACAAGAGGAAAGGAAAGGGAAAAAGAGGAAAGAACTAAGAGGCAAAGGGCATTTATAGAGGTCTAAATACAGGCATGTGCATATGTAAATATATTGCTATATGATGATGGGAAAATAGATCTATGCATATATTTATAGTTTTAGTATTAAGGTTGCAGATGGACATTGGACCTCCACTCAAATACACCCACAATGCAAGAACACTTTGTTCTATTAAACTGACATTCCATGATGCTCACCCTCCTGACACAATCGCTGAAGAAAATGCTGAGTGCATTAGCAAATGTGGTGAATAAATCTGATGGTGCCCGGCTATCAAAAGATATAACATTTGGACTCTTAAAGGCTTGAAGGTAAACAAGGCATCCATCTAGCTCAGAAACAACAAAGCACACATGGAAGAAGCCCACCAATCTGTGTGATCATGAGGTCTTGAAGGGATCAGGTATCAGACATCAAAGAACAAAAAACGATATCATTGTGAATGAGGGGTAGTGCAGATTGGGAACCCAAGGCCCATCTGTAGGTAACTGACTGAACATACCCTTATGAAAGGGTTGCAGGGAGGAGACAAGCCAGTCAGAGTGCAGTGTAGCACTGATGAAACAGACAACTTTTCTCTAGTTCTTAAATGCTTCCTCCTCCCAGTCCCCAACTATCATGATCACAAATCTATCTTACAAATCCAGCTAGAACAGAGGATGCACACTGGTACAGATAGGAACCAGAAGCAAGGGAAATACAGAGGGTCCCTTAAGTACCAGTGGGGAGAGTGGTAATAACGGGAGGATTGGGGGAGGGTGGAGTTGAAAGGGAACTGATGAAAAGGATCTACATACAATCTCCTCCCTGAGGGACACACACTAGAAAGGTGGGTGAAGGGAAAATCAGAAAGTGTAATATGTGACAAAATATTAATAATTTATAAATTATCAAGGATGCATGAGGGAAGGGGGAGTGGGAAGAAGTGGAAAAAGGAGGCGCTAATACCAAGGGCTTAAGTAGAAAGAAAATGTTTTGAGAATGATGATGGCAACAAATGTACAAATGAACATTGATACAATGAATGGATGAATGAATTGTGATAAGAGTTGTATGAGCCCCCAATAAGATGATTAAAATAAATGTATTACATTACAAATAAATGTATTACAAAAAATAGAGAGCAGAATGGGTTAAAGCCAGGACCCATCAATATGCTGTCTACAAAAAATGCACCTTAATATGCCAAGACAAAAATAGTCTAAAAATCAAAGGCTGCAAAATATATAGCTATGTATATCCACCTAGCTAATGGCAATCAAAAAAGGGTCACTGTAGCAATATTAAATGGTGGTAAAATAGACATTAAGGCAACATGTAGCATAACGCACCCAATAAAAAAACTGCAGAATACATTAATCAAACCTACACAGAGCCTTGGTACGGTGCTGCTAACTCCACAGTCAGCAGTTTGAAATCTCCAGCCACTTCTTAAGAGAAAAATGGGACTTTCTATTCCTATAAAGAGTTAGAGGCTGAGAAACCCCTAGGGGCAGTTCCACACTGTCTTATTTGGTTGCTGTGAGTCAGTATTGACTCTATGCAATGGTAGCGATTTTATTTTTTATTTTCTAGAGAATTGAAGCAAGAAGTATACACCTCTACAATATAGGTAAGAGATGTGAATGTACCACGTTTGATGAAGAATAGAACTAGAAACTCAACAAAGAAACCAAATTCTTAAACACCACATTCCACTACCTTGACCTTATAGACAGATACAACTCACTCTGCCCAACAACCGCACAATATCTATTCCCCCCCCCCCCCCCCCCCACCCAGAGACATGGAACAGGGCACATGTGAGGCCACAAAGTAAGTTTCCGTAAACTTAAAGCATGAAGCATTACAGAACATCTCTTGGATCACAATACAATAAAATTAGAAATCAAAATTAGGAAGATAAAGGGAACAATAACAACAGAAAACTCCCAAAGACATGGAAATGGAGCGTTGCAGTGAGGTGACCTCTAATCAGTCCCCACTCACAGTGACCCTGTGTGCAAACACCTGGTTTTGCAATAGCCTCCCAATGGTTCTGGTATTTGATTTTATTCATGCAGCCACTATGTCGATCCACCTAGCCAAAGGTCTTTCTCTTTTTCAATGCCCATCCGGTAACAAATTTGGCTGTGACCCACAGGGTCTGCAGTTCAAAACTACCTGCCTCTCCACAAGAGGAAAAGATGGGACTTTCTACTCCCGTAAAGAGTCTCAAAACCTCACAGGGGCAGTTCTTCCCTGGGCTAGAGGGTCACTATGAGCTGGCATCAACTCAGTGATAGCAAGTCTGCTCCTTTTGTTTGCCTATTTTACCAAGAATGATATCTGTTTGTTCCTCCAGGGGCTGGTCTCTTCTGATCACATGGCCAGAGTATATGAAAAGTATATGCTTCCATGGAGCATGTTGGCTGTACTTCTTCCAAGACAGGTGTGTTGGGTGTTTGGGGCAGTCTATGGTACTTTCAATATCCTTCACCAGACCATCATTCAAATGCATCACTTCTTCTTGAGACTTCTTCAATCAGTATCCAATGTCCACATGCGTAAGCGGCCTTTGAAAATACCACAACTTGCGTCAGGCACCCCTGAGTCCTCAAAGTAACATCTTTGCTTTTCAACACTTTCAAGAGGTCTTGCGTGGCAGATTTACCCAATACAATGCATTGTTTAACCTCTTGCTGGCTGTTTCTGTGGGCATTTATTATAGATTTAAGCAAGGCAAAATTCTGACAACGCCAATCTTTTCTCCATTTATCATGCTGTTACCAGTTAGCCCAGTGGTGAGAGTTTTGGTCTTCTTCACACATTGAGTCGCCTCCATATTGAAAGCTGAAATCTTTGACTTTTCATCAGCAAATGCTTCAAGTCCTCCTCACTTTCAGCTAGCAATGCTGTGACATCTGCATATCACAAGTTCTTAATAAGTCTTCCTCCAATCCTGAGACAGCATTCTTCTTCATATAGCCTAGCTTCTCTGTTGATGTGCTCTGCATACAGATTGAATAAGTATGGTGAGAAGATACAACCTGGAGGCACACCTTACCTGACTTGAAACCATACAGTATCCCCTTGTTCTACTTGCACAACTGCCTCTTAATCCATACACGGGTTCTCCATGAGCACAATTGAGAGTTTTGTAAATCCTATTCTTCTCAAGGCTGTCTATAGTTTGCTGTGGTCCACACAATCAAATGCCTTTGCATAGCCAGTAATACCCAAGTAAATATCTTTCTAGTAGTCTCTGCTTTCCATCAAGATCCATCTGACATCAGCAATGATATCCCTTATTCCATGTCCTCTTCTGAATCCTGCCAGACCCTCCCAGTCAATATACTGCTTCAGTCATTTTGGATGCTCTTTGGTAAAATTTTATTTGCCTGTGAGATGAATAATATTGTTCTATAATGTGTGCATTCTGTGGGATCATCTTTCTTTTGAGTAGGTACAAAGGCAGACCTCTTTCAGTCAGTTGCCCAAGTAACTGTGTTCCAGATCTCCTGGCATGGACCCAGGAGGGCCTCCAGTGCTTCTTCAGCTTGTTGAAATATTTCAGTCAGTATCCCATAAATCCCTGGAGCCCTGGGTTTACTTAATGCTTTCGGTGCTGATTGAGGGAGCAGCACTTTGCACCCACTAATGAATCTGTGGAAGAAAGCACCTGGCGACCTGCTTTCCTAGTGATTGCAGTGTAGGGAACTCGATGAGGCATTTCTGCTGCCTCCTATAGGTTTTCCATGAGTCAGAGCCAACTCCATGGGGCCAAACAAGAAGGGCTATTATTAGAGATCTGACACGGCTTAGTTGTGGGCAGAGTAGAAGGGCAGGGCATGGACTTTCCATTCTCATTCAGTAGTTAATATTTAAAATGCCGAGCACGAGAGGGACCAATTATTTCCTATCGTCCTTGCTGGGGATCGCCGGGGAGAAAAAGGAATCTCTATCTCAGTTGGCTGGTTTTTCCATTCTCATCCAAAGCCCAAAGATTCCAGGAGAGGAGAAGGGGGAGGAGTGCGACAACCACCTCTTGGATAAAGAAACTGTGTACTTTCATGTGGACGTGCTATCTGAGGGTTTAGGAAACCAACCCCCCCCCTCCCCCACCTCCAACCAACAAGATCCTATTTGTGCTTGAACAGGAGCTTGCCTTGCAGAGTTGACAGGACATATCGAGGACAGTCCAGCATATATCTTGGCTACAGGTCCTGGGGCTGCTGCTGCAGTCTCAGGCTGAGCGGGTCCTCGGTCTGGAGCCAGGCAAACACACTCCTGAGGGCCTGTCTGTGTGCAGTGTGACAACAGAAAGCTTGTCCCAGAGGTTGCTGCAGCGGCCTGATGGATCTCTCAGGAAGGATTGCCTTCATGGGATATTATTAGGGACCAACGCTAGGGACAAAGGGCACCATGCCGGGCAGCAGCCACCAACACTTCAAAGGTTCCTCCCCTCACAGGCCCTTGGCTGGCCCAGATAGAGCCTTCAGCAGGGAGGGGATTGAGACTTGCCTGGTGATGCATTTGAGAATCAAAGGGTTGATTTCAGGCAGTGATAGGCTGGTGTACCTGGAGGCTGGCTTGGGAACGACTTTCATGTGCTTCTGCTGAAGGAAGGGAAAGCAGCATGAATATCCAGCATGAATGGTTGACTTGGGATATGTCAGAATCACAAACAAAGCAAAATACAAAACACCCAGCATTCCCCACTGGCCCACAGATCAGCCTTCTCTTGGTGCCACGTGTGGAAACGGGTGCAGGGCTTTGGGCAAGAAGGTGTTGAAAATGAAGCCCATACTAGAAGATCTAGGATTTTTAAAAAAATTCTAATCGTTCTAAAACAGAGGTTCTCAACCTGTGGGTTGTCACCCATGTGGGAGTCAAGTGACCCTTTCACGGGGGGTCACCTGATTCATAACTGTAACAAGATTACAGTTATGAAGTAGCATTGAAAATAATTTTATGGTTCGGGTTCACCACCATGTGAGGAACTGTATGAAAGGGTGGCGGCAGGAGGAAGGTGGAGAATGATTATTTTAGAAGAAGGCAACATAACCCTAGGAAAACCAGAATATCATATAATACCTAAAGAAGAGTTGGAAACAAAAAAACCTATATTATTTCTCCCACCAAACTCATGGCCATCAAGTCTTTGAGACTCATAGACACCCTACGAGGCAGGGTAAAAGAAGGAAGCCTCTCTTTTCCAGCAGAGCAGCTGGTGGTTTTGAACGGTTTAACTTGTGGTCAGCAGCCCAAAGCAAAGGCCAAGCAAAGGATGCAACAAAATGTTCTCTCTGTGTGTAAAAGGCCGTTTTGTTTGCTTGTCGATTATTTCCCTGCAAACCAAAGAGGAGGAAGTAGGTTTCCCTTCTGATATTAGAGGTCTGGATTCTGCTTCTGCCTAAGGAAGGAGGACTTCACAGTTCCGGTGACTCCTTCAAAACAGGACGGGCCCCTATGCGTCAGAGGTGTCTCAAGGCCGATTTTTGGCTTTTGACTGTGAGGTCCAAATGTTTCAATGCATGATTTTCCACCTACTCTTTAGACCCAAGGACGTTTGTTCCATTTTTACCTCAGGGAGTACTGCGGTAATATCAAAACTTGAAAATTATAAACAGGGCAAGGCATTTTCAAAAATCCAATCAAGACTATTCAGTATGCCCTTCGTGAATGAAGCTGGATTTCGAGAAGCAAAAAACGATTAATCGGAAATCTTGACAGATTGTGGGAAAGGATGCACTTATTTTCATTGTAGACCCAAGTGTCGATTCTTGTGTGGAAAAGTGTCTTCCTCTGCACTTGAGGCTTTACCAGGTGACCATTTGATCCCACCCGTAGCTCCTGGGGGGCTGCAGTGCAGACATCTCGATGCAGGAGTTCTACTCTGCGCCTCCGTGTTCATGCCAAGTCAGAATCTGCTCAACAGCAACTATGGACCCCCACCACCGACACCAACCAGACTGGAACTCACCTTCCCAGAGACTGGCTCATGCAGACAGTTAGGTTAGGCCGCCCTCTGGTGGCACAGCGCGACTGTCACGACCGATTGACTAGACTCGCTCTCACAGCCAGGGACTAGATCCAGAGGACAGAGCAGAAGTGCCCCCTTTGGGAGTAGTGATGCATATGGGGTCTCCTATACCTCACGTTTGAGTTCAATGAATATGCTGGTACAAAGGGATGTGTTTTTGTTTCATTTTTTAATTAATAGACTTTATTTTCAAGACTAGTTTAGCTTAAAAAAAAAAAAGTCAGCAGTACAGAGTTCTCACATGTCCACTCCCAGCCCTCAGCTCTTCCTTTCGGACAAGAGAACTGCAGCAGGGGTTCAGAGGCTACAGAGCAGTGGTTCGCAAGCTGTGGGTCGCGACCCCTTAGGGGGTCAAACAGCCCTTTCACAAGGGTCGTCCAATTCATAACGGTAGCAAAATGACAGTGATGAAGTAGCAACGAAAATGATTTTAAGGTTGGGGGTGGGGTGGAGGAAGTCACCCCAACATGAGGAACTGTAAAAGGAAGGTTGAGAGCCACTGCTGTAGTCCCTTTGGAAGCACTCTGCCTTCTGTCTCCCACTATGAGACTGGAGGATAGCAATCACTGGCCTTTCAGAAAGCAAACAAACGCCTACCCCACGGTGCCCTACGGGGCACCAGGTCAGTGTCCCCGATTAAGATCCTGCATCCCTATGGGGCATTTATTAAAACTGGCCAAGCCTTACAGATGCATTCTTACTGACTGAAGTCCTTACATTGCATTCTGCTTCCCTCTTTGTGTTGCCTGAGAATATCACCATGCCAAAGGCAGACAATGCAAACTTTGGATTTTACAAAACGAAGAAGCAAAGAGCACCTATTAATACAAAAACAGACTCACCACCATAGCATCGATGCAGACTCATAGAGAAGTACATAGAAGAGGGAAGAAGGACCACTGTGGATTTCTGAGACGGTACTTTTTTTATCAAAGGAAGAAAACCTCATCTTTCTTCCACAGTCTGACTGGTGGTTTTGAACTCCTGATGTTGCAGTTCACAGATGAGTATGTAATCCTCTACGCTACCAGGCCTCCTTTTGCACCCAATTGCAGTTCTACTTAATTTCTTTTAAAAAATCCTGGAAGCAATTTGGGATCGTGAAGAACTTCAGTATTGTCATTGTGCTGTTACATCAAATGAAGCATTCCTACTCAGAATTTTTTATTTTGAAATGGATAGAATACCTGGTGAAGCTTATACAGTTGATGAAATAACAAGACATTCTGGTTTGTAAACATATGATCTCAGACAGGACAATCTTCCTAAAGGCACCTGAAGGTGACTTAAAAATAAATAGAAATCTGATCATGATAAGAGTTGCATGCGCCTCCAATAAGAGAAATAAAAAATAATAAAATAACAGAAATCTAGAAACAGTTGACACTATCTAAAAGGAAAAGAAAACATTGTATTAATTGAACAATTGCATGTCAATGACTTCATTTACTCATAGGGTGCTAACCCCATATTGCCACTCTCTAGCTCTGTGTTCTTGAATTTCACTAGCTACCCCTGGTATCCTTAAACACATTTTCTATGTTTCCCTTCACCTCCTTCCAATGTTATCTTCCTTCACAAAGTTCTAGCTGGCACTCTCTAGGGAATGGATGCCCCTCATAAAGTTCATTAGAACATGAAGATATGGTGAGGATGACTTCCATGGGTTATTTGGACACACTAGTGAACACTGTAGATTCAAACTGGATTCAAGGTAAAGTAATGTAGGTATGAGAACCTGACCATTAAATCTCAAGCCCAGATGCAGGAGAAAAGCAGCAATGGAGCCAACATTGGCCAGGGCTTATTCATGCTTATATAATTGTAGCTGTGGATTGAAGAACAGGGCAGGATTTGAGGCGGGGGTAGATAACCCCATAAATGTCCTCTGCAAAGGAAAATTTCTATCAATAATCTCATGTTTGGAGCTCTGATAAGTATACTATTATGTTGTTGCTTCTGCTGTGGCCATTGATAATTAATAGGGTAGTAGTACTTTTTTATTTATTGCTTTGAATTGCAGTAGTGTGACTAAAGCCATAGAATTTCATTAATGTATTCCAACCCATGCCACAGAAAGTTTTTATGGCTCTGTAAAGATTTCTTACAAGGATTATGGGATAGTAAAAGAAAAAATTAATCTCTTAGATAAAAATGCAACTGAGCCTTAAATGTCTGCTATAAAACATTATAATTGGTGAGGGAAGGGTGAGTCAAATTATAATAGAAGGATTTAAGACTGGCACAGACATCACTATCAAAGCACCATTCTACTGAGCTTTTACCTACCATATTTAAGTTTTCAGGATCTTTAAACTCATACATAGCTATTTCCTTTAGCACTGCAGGGGATAGGAAGATGAGTTCATGCCCGTTTTAAAAGTTAAAGAAAAAATTAAAGAGGACCACAAGATCACTGAAAAACTCTAAGATTTCACATTTTTGTTTGCTCCATTTATTTATTTATTTATTTATTCATTTGCTCTTTCATCTACTTTCTATGTTTTGAAAAAAAATCTGTATTTTATGTGCTATATGTGTGGTGAAGATGAAAAAGACACAGCATACCAATATTCAAGGAATTTGCAATATTGTAGGAACAAGAAAATTATTACATAAATAGGTAATATTGGTAATAGGGTAAAAGAGGTGCTTTAGAAGCTCACAGATAGAATTTCAGAAGCCAAATGAACCTTAAAATTTATGATATTCAGTGTCTCACAGTGCATGAATTTCCTACAGAATGTCTGATACCTAGGGTCACTTCTTAACAACACTCACACACATAATGTAAAAGGGAGCTTTAAAAAGTTCAGGGGATAAAAATAGAGTATTGATCTATGTACGTATACTGATATGGCAATACAATGAGATGATGGATGAACTTCCCACCTCTGCCCAGAACTTCCCTTAATACAAGAACACTTTGCTCTAAAAAAAATTGGCATTTGGTGATGCTCACCCTCCCTGCATGATCATATGGCTACATAAGCAAATGTGGTCAAGAAGGCGCATGGTGCCTGGCTATTAAAAGACATAGCATCTAGAGTCTTAAAGACTTGAAGTTAAACAACAGGCTATCCAGCAGAGAAGCAAGTTGGGAAGCCTGGTTTGCCTTCTTGATGGACTCGTTTTCTGTCATTCTTCTTACCTGTGATGCCTAGATCAAGTCATATAATTTGGATTGACTGTCATATAATGGGGCATTTCACCTTATGATCTTTGCTATGCATCAACTAATGAATTAAACAAAAATATGTGCTTTTGTCTTTTGGAGTCTTCTGGGAGTTTTTCAGTAATCTCGAGAACCTTGTCATTATGTTCCTCTAAATTTTTTCTATAAAATGGGCAATGGCTAATAAGTGCTTGCATTACACTTGCAGTCAACCCAAACCCCAGGTCTTTCTACGTTAGCCATCATCCTACACAGGGGAAATGTGGTGTATAGATTGGTAGAGGAGGCTTTCAGAGTGAGGATGTGGGTTGAAAAAATGCTCCTTACATTTTCTGGATCTCAGGAAGAGAAGCTGGACATGTGGACAGAGGCGTGAGTGAGGCAGATCTTGGGTGGGTGGGTGAGGGATCAGATGTGCAGGCAGAGCAACTTGAGGACTAGACTAAGGAGAAAATATGAAAGGGAATGCTGGCTGGAGGCAGGTCAGATGACAATTGAGAAATTTAATATCAAAGGAACAAGCTGAGATTTAAAGCAAGCAACAAAAGATTCCAAGTGAAATGACTTTAACAAAGTCAAGGCAAGGTGAAAAAGCAGGTTTCAGAAGTGGAGCCTAGGAAGATAACTTAAAACCATCCTTTCTTAGAGACTGTTAAGATGACCTAGCTCCCTCTAGCATCTGCAGCCTCACAGTCAACATTTTCTATGTACCTGCCCTTGGGTGTAGAAGATGAAGAAGACCTATTTAGAGATCTCAGAGTTTGCACAGCTTTCGATGGGAGATGGCTGTTGGATAAACCCAAGTCAAATTCACAGCGCTGACGCACAGAGACCCTAGAGGGCAGAGTGGAACTGCCCCCTCTGGGTCTCTGAGACTATAACACGTCACAGGAGTAGAAAGCCTTATCTTTCCCTTGAGGAGTGCTGGTGGTTTTGAAGAGATAACCTTGAGGCCAGTAGCATCCAATGGGTAAGCACCAGGCCACCAGGGGGCCTAGAGAATTGTCCTATGCAGTGATGGAGGAGCAGACAGAGAGCAGGGACAGGGAGCCAACCACACAGCAGGAGTGGTTTGGCTTTTCTCTCTGGGAGAAGCCCTTGCTGAAGGGGAAGTCTTCAGAGATGCAGCAGAGTTAAGCAGATGACAGAAAGGAGGAAGGACTTTCTAGATTGAGGAGCCAACTTAGGTCAAGGCAGAGAGAACTTGAAACTGCATGATCTCAAAAGGAGCAAAGGGGCTGCGTATATCTGAGCGCTGTCGTGTTGTCCACTGTGAATCCTTCACGAGGAGGCGAGGGATGTTTAGAATCGAAGGATGGAGCCATTGTTTATTAAATTAAACATTTCTTGTGTTTATTTCACCCTTCACAGCTGTCTCAGAACAGTTCCAGAGTTTAAAAGAAATGCGTTTGCTTGCTCTCTCTCTCTCTCTCTCTCTCTCTCTCTCTCTCTCTCTCTCAGACACAGGTCCTCTGAAAATGTGATGAACACTTCCTCTGGCTCCCTTTTAAATGTTGATAAAAACATTGAAAAGCGCAGGGCCAAGTCCAGGGCCCTACGAAGTGCTCCAGAGAGCTCCTGCCAAATTGACTTCGATCTAACAATCCACAGTCCACGCATCTGGTTATTTAATTAACAAACACTACACAGTAACGGGAGGGAGACAGGACGGCTGCCTGTGGCTGGGTGTGGCATGAGGGTTAACGTGGCAGGGATCCAGATCAGAAATTGTACCTGCCAAAGAGGGTCTGAGCATCAGGAGAAAGAGCCACATGTAAACCCTGGCGGAACCAACTCAACAGGCATCAGGAAATGGATGGAACCACCAGCAACTGGGTGATCAGGGACGGAGGAGGGGGCGAGGGCGGGGATGAGGCCTACATGAAAGAATGGACTTATTATCAGTAAGTGGGACACAATGGCAGGGAACACATGGGCAGACATTTAGAAACAGGAAGTGTGGGGCTGAGCCCCCGTGGCGTAGTGGTTGTGCGTGGGACTGCGGCCCCCTGGGACGGAGGTTCAATTCCAGCAGTGGGGCTGGGCCTCCTACTCCCACCGCCGGAGAGCAGTGATGCCCCCCCCCCCCAAAAAAAAGGGAAGTGTGGGCCTGTTTTACATGGAGGGGGAGTGGGATTGATGATCTGGTAGCTTCCAAGATTGTAGGCAAGCGAAGAGAAGAAACAGTCAAAACAAAACATGGCCTAGAAGGTCCAAGAGAACCCAGGATGCAACGAAGATGACCCCTAGGCCCTAGAGACAAAGAATCAAATCTAGTTACGGAAACGAACCAGGGTAGCTGGGAGAAGAAGTGGGACTTACTTTGAGAAGTGTTGGGCTGCTGGCGACAAGGGCAGCAGACTGGGGTCATCTGCTTCCTGCAGAGGAGAAGATCTACAGCTACAGAAACACCTAAGGGGCCGTTCTGCCCTCTCCCAGAGAAGCCTTACCCGTCAGTACTGACAAGATGGCAGTTGTTTCTTACCGATTGGGGTAATTTCTGGAGAAAGACCATCTAAAAGTGGAGCACAGAGTCAGCCCTGGCCTAGCCACAGTGTGACCTGAGCTAGCACACCTGATCATCTTGTCTGGAGACAAAGTATAGCCGAGCAGGCACGTGAGGGACCGGTGGGCCCTAGAAGTGGAGTGAGGAGGACGTCAGAGGCCAGGGATCTGTCCGGCCACGGTACAACGTAGCTCAAGTTCACACCGTCGACAGTCTCTACAGGACTCGGTCCCATGCCTTGAGCAGTTGAAGATGTTTCTGTGATTTCCCTGATCCTTCCGTCCAGTCGTACAGCCTTATCACAAAAGGAAATAAGATTGAATTGACGTAGCCTGCCTGTGCCGTGGGAGACCGACTGCTGGTGATTGATTACTGCTTCTCCTTTTGTAGGGCTCCTTTCGAAATCTGCTCAAAGTGTGCTGGGGGGGGTCCATGTGAGACTCGACCCTGGCGGTTCTCCACCATCCTCATGCTGTGACCCTTTCATACAGGCCCTCCTGTGGTGGGGACCCCCAACCATAACATTATTGCCCTTGCTACTTTATATCTGTCATTTTGCTGCTGTTAGGAATCATCATGCAAATATTTCATACGCAGATATATGTCCCTTGTTAAAAATGGAATGCAATGAAAGCATAGCAATTCATCATTATAAATAATAGGTTGTTCTATATTGTGACATTTGTATTTTTAATGACAAACAAATGAAATCTTGTCCTGAAGCATGGAGTCACTTGGGTAACAGTCTTCATGCCAGATACTCGTAGGTGATCGTATCTGCATGTGAGCAGACCATCTGGAGACAGATAGAGGAGCAGTGCCTACGTTCCTAAGACCATCAGAAATATGTGTTTTCCAAAGACCACTGTGAAAGGGTTATTCAATCCCCATGGAAGACATGAAAAAGATAATCGTGTATAAATTATCAAGGGTTTATGAGGGAAGGAATGTGGGGCGGAGGGGGGGATAAATGAGCTGTTACCAAGGGCTCAAGTAGAAAGAAAATGTTTTGAAACTGACGATGGCAACTTATGTCCAAATGAGATTGACACAATGGATGGATAGAGGGATTGTGATAGGAGCTGTAAGAGTCCCTCAATAAAATGATTAAAAAACAATAGTTCAAGATGCTTATAGAAATGTAGGTCAGTTTTGCTGGAGAATAAAGCATGAGGCTGACTGGAAAGGTGGATGGAGTCGAAACCTCACCGTCAGAGAGTATGAACTCCTCTCCATGTGTAGCAGGTAGTCACAGAAGGTGTTTTCCCAGCCAGAGGGGTGCTTTACAAAGAGTGATGTAAATTGTAAGAAAGCATCTGACAAGTCCCACATGGGAGACGCTATAAGTAACTGACCTGTTCTGGTACAATGGTTAAGCATTTAGCCAGCAGCCAAAAGGTTAACTGCTCGAACCTCCTGATCTGCTCCTGTAAAGCCTTCAGCAAAGGAAACCTTCAGGGGCAGTGATGAGTCAGAGTGAACGTCTCTGCACAAAATAGCAGCAGCAGCAACCTGAAAATCCCAGTGGCAGATACAGATGAAGCAAGTGCTACATGTTCAAGGAAGCTGGCTCTCCAGGACAACTGCACGCAGCCTGTGACCTGCAATTGTCTTTAGAGAAAAGAGACATTTTGAGGAGAAATGGAAATATCAGAGTAAGGTCCTTAGATGCGGTCGACTATGTCTAAATGTAGTTTCTGATTTTAATAGTCGCTATATAGGCAGGCAGGAAAATGTTCTTTTTGGAGGAAAGGTATTCTGAAAACTTAATAGGGGTAAATGACATTATACAGGCTTGAAAGATATGCATATATAAGTATATGTACATATATATGTTTGTGTGTGTGTGTGTACAGAGCCTCAAAAAGTTTGTGGAAGCATGCCATTTTCTTTCAATGATATTTCTTTTCCATGGGCTTTTGAAGTCCCTTGAATATATGTGCATCTTTTGTATATGTATTATATGTGTATTTATATATATCATTATTTTTAATTCTGTTATTTCATGAAAAACTTCTTAAGGTAGTACAACACACATATGCACACACTTTTTAAAAAACGTGTGCTGTTTTCTTTTCTCAATAAAATGATTTTTAAAAAGCCTGTGTATGTGTTATTGGGACCCTCAGTAGCAATAGTTTTTGATATAGGCTCATATCCTAGTAAAGGGCTTTGTCCAATAAAAGATTTGGCCATTGTTTTCTACCCCTGGGAAGTAACCTTGAGGCCAAATGTCCTGCCTGAGAAGAGTGCCTTAATTACCTGAGAGTCTGGGGTCACACAAGATAACAATGTGATTTATGATAGGAGGCTTTGGATTACACAGGTTATCAACTCAACTGTTAAAAGGATTGGCAACTGAGGTCAGTCACACAGCCAGTCAGTCGTGTCTATGTAGCCAAACTCAAAAATACAACAAAGTCCGTGTTAGGGATGCCATTCTGACTCATAGTGACCCTGTAGGACAGGGGGAAACTGCCCTTGTGGGTTTCCAAGACTGGAACTCTTTATGGGAGTATAAAGCCACATCTTTCTCCTTCAGATTGACTGATGACCTCGAATGTCCTTTGACCTTTTAGATCATAGCCCAAGGTTCACTCGTGACTCATGCTTCTAAATGCAGTAAAAACTGTGGATACTGAGGTTTGAGAGAGCCTCCTTGGCTGTCAATAGTCTCTGTGCATTGCTCCCCATTATTGCCGAAGGAAATGAGCAGTTCCCCTGATTCCGTTGAAAGAGGACTATTGGAAACTCTACATGTTGATGCTTTCTGGACCCTGTCCTCTATCCTTCTTCCCCCTGATGATTTAAATCTGAATCCCCCAGCTGTATTACATTGTAACCAATAGATTTTCTCTTGATAGTTCTGTAAACCTTATCAAGTTAGTGAAACTGAAGATAGGAACCCATGAGCTCACAGAAGGTACAAACAGATTAATGTCACATTGGGGACTTCTGAAACATATATGCATTTAGAAAGATAGTGATAAGTGATTATAAAGCAAATGAGATAAAACATTAACTTTTGGAGAATCATTGGGGTCAATGTAAAATCCTTTGTATTTCCCATGTAACTTTTCTGTAGTCTAAAAAAGAAATGTGTGAAAATAAAGACTCAAAGGAGTAAAAAATAAGCATCGTGTAGTCATGGAGGCTGAAATCATGGCTGATTAATTGGTTCCCAAGGGAAAAGTTTATTGTCCAGGTGAAAGGTAGTCCATACTATTGGTGGCAGAATAGACACGAGACAAAAAGGACAAGCATTCCAGAAGAAAAGCACTATTACTTAGCAAGTGAATATATAAGAAAAAGGAACTCTAATGACTTAGAGGTTTCAAGTCGAGCTGCCTGAGAGAGCGTCCTTGCTTTTACAGCTGGGAACATTTATTTAATGATCATCATAGAGAGGCACTAATGAAGGTTCAAAGTAAAAACTATAATTTCAAGGAAAAGTCATGATTCTAAGACTAGAATCACTGAAACTTTATTAGGTAAGTTGAACTGTGTTGTTGTTGAACCATTCAATTAAATTTAATTGAGGTCCAAATGGTAAATGTTTATTTGTGCAACCAGCCAGAAAATAATTGTATCACTCTCCACCAAGATGAAAGGAGTACCAAATGCTGAAGGGCAACAAGGCAAGGCCCATCATTGTGAGAGAAGTCTTCTGAAGAATAGAGATGCCCTGCTGCTTAAATCACCTCCAGGACCCATAGCACCCCACCCCCCATAAAGCCTAGTGTCTGGACTACCTCGGTGTCTGTTAGTAGTGAGGCCATCTATGTCGCTGGAGTCTAACAGGAGCTTCCTGTCAGCCAGGGCTTGGTGGTGCGCTCTTGTCAGCACTTTGGTCTATAGAAATGGTCAATCCCCACTGTTTCTCCCAGTCTCTTCTCTTATCAACTATGGTGGTAGAATATATTACGTCCTCAAAACCTTTTCTTCTTACCCTTATTTAATAAGAATTATTTCTCACTCAACCAACTTTGGACTGGGCCAAATGACTTTTTCAAACAATGTAAAGGGAATGATGGATACCAGTTCTGGGTGGGCACTATGAGTGTCAGTTTACCACTTATGCATTACTAAGAAGTGTCATGAGAATTGAGAGTCCAGATATCTGTTAGAATTTAAAGTATGGACATCCTCCTTCATGTACTTCCAAGAATAGAAGACATGTGACCTCCAACTCCTGATCCCAATTCTGACAGCCCAGCTTAACCTAGCTAAGGCCAATGAAGATGTGGTTGACCTTACAGATCTATGACAAGGAGATACAGACTTACTGTTGTCAATCAGCGAGTTGTGGGATTGTCACACAGCAATTTCACAGCAAAAGGTGATGAATACCTGCCAATCATTTGTCTGTTTGGTTTACAATTCTTCACTCACCATTTGATGCTGATGGAATCAGGAGAACTACTCTGTATGCATTCTCAAAGAGCTAAAATATTTTATGCCTGTGCAATTGTTATTAACATGACAGTTAACCACTAATGACTCTATTAGTGCTTTGTAGCTATAGAGTAAGCGATACTCTTTATAGCTCAAAATAAAATTCAGGTCATTTCCTAGCATATCAAAATTGGAAAAATCCAAGTATCTGTTAGAATTTGAAGTATGTCCTGCACAGTGAGCTTTGTAACTGTCCAGGCTACAGAAAAGGACTGGTTTTCTTCTCTCCTTGATAGAGCTCATCTGAATAGTCCTTATTTGAACAGAGATATTCCTTCTTTTCTGCCCATCCTTACTAGGTTTGGTATTTTCTACTCCTGTAAGCATTTTACAGTAAGTGTGGCAACTTTATCTTATGATGAACTATGAAAATGGCATGGACACTATGCTTGATATCCTCTAGCTACACAAGGGAGACTCACTAAAAGTCACTACCTTGGTGACCTCTGAGACTCTTAACTTTTGACCAGAGTAGAACACTTAGTCTTTCTCCTGAGGAGTTGCTGGTGCATTAAAACTTCTGACCATAAGTGTCACGGCCCAACTTGTAACCACTATACCATCAAGACTTCTAAATGTGGGAGAAGTGTGGGGTACCCAGGCTCCACAATCTAATGGGTCCCAGGGGTGGCTGTGTAACTGAGGGGTCATATTAAAAGGACATCAGACAAGATAAAGCATGCAAGCTCACCTCTGAGATGGTCATGATCTCAGCATCTACCTCCACACAGAGAGAGCGAATGCATTTCAAACCAAGGTTCATATACACTTAGGGGGGTTCAAGCCCCCTTAATTACAGGTAGCTACATGCATAACAGAAAGATGTCCTACAATAGGTATACATGCAACAGCAGAGGGTCGAGCTAGGGGTGTACATGCAATAGGAAGAGGAGGCACTAGGGGTATACCTGCGACAAGATGGGCAGACTCTAAAGTCAAGATGACAGCCTAACCTTGGTTCTCCTTGAGTTGACTTGACTTTCTCTTTGATTCTCCTTCAGGGGAACAATCCACTATCCTTCTCAGAGTGAGAGGGCCCCACCTAGGGTGGCTATGTGAGGTCTGATTGCTCTAGATGGCTGATAATACTCAGGGAGATCATCTATTAGCAGTTGACTTCCAAGTGTATAGTCATTGACCATGTGTTATCAAGCAGCATCTTAGGTTTGGCATAGAGTAGGGCGATATGAAGAATAACCTTTCTGTGTCCCACAGAGAAGGCGAATCCAACTCCACACAAACCCAAAGCTGATTGTCAATAGGCAGAGGTCAGATAAGCCTTCACCTTCCACCTTTCTTTACCCTAATCTGACACCAACCTCTCCCCCCACCCACAACTTTCCTACTGGATTTGACACACAGAACCCTTGATCATCAGAGTCTATTAGGGAAACAAACAGGTTAGACCACTCTGGAGCATTAAACAGTAAGGATTTAGTCAGTAGTCCACAGCAACATCTCTTCTCAGTTAACAGCTGAGTTTCCCTCTGGTCCTTTGCCTCTCAGCCTCATGGTCCCTTGGCTTACTGCCTCCATGGGCCAGGAAGTCCACCTGCCTCACAGTTTCATAGTCTTGGCAATGCTCCTCAGTTCTGACTCATGGTCCCCAGGCCTCAGCCCTTGGTCTCAGCTTGAACCCTTTGATTTGTTCAATGGTGTCTGCACTATATAGCTTCTGGTGCCTTTGATCTCAGCCCCTGCCACTTAATACTCCACTGGTAGTTCTTTCTTCTCACTCACTCATAGCCACAGAATGTATGTCAAATTGTAGAAAGTTTATAGGGCAAGGTATAACTTCCCCTGTGATTGTCTAGCACTGTTAACTCTTTACAGAAGCAATGTCCTACCTTTCCCCCAACAGAGTGCCTACTGGATTCAAACTGTTGAGCTTACATATTGTATTAGTCAGGGTTCTCAGTCGAAACAAAACCAGGACATTTATTATTTTAGATAGACAGATAGATAGAGCATAAGAAACAGCTAATTAGTCCACAGAATAGTATAGAAGGTGCTGTTCTCACTTCTGTGAGGCAGTTAATATACTGGCAGCCCTTCAACTCATAGTAGCTGCTTAGTGCAAATCAATGAAGCAGAGAGCTGAGTCCTCTGTAGAGCACTACAAGCAGTCTGGCCACCAATAGAGCAGGGCAGGTCACCAATAGTCAGCCAAATGACAGGCTCTGACAGTCCCCAGCTCAAGTGATGTATACACCAGTAGGGTGGTAAAGCAAGTCTTGAAGGAGCCTCAAAATATAGTGACATGGTCCATGGGTTGGGTGTCCCACAGGTAGTGTAACTCTCAAGTTGAGACAGAAAACTAGTTAAGGCAGCCACACACCAGGCTGATCATTAGATAGCAAGAAACAGAAAGGCAGGGCTCACCAAGCCATTGATCATTTTGCCCTTCAATTAAACTGCGACCTTATTAAGCTCACATGAATTTATTGGTCAGGTTGGCACACTAAACCTACCTATCACACAGATCAAAGCCCAACACGCAACTCATATGCCAACAGACTGGTTCTGGAATGGTTCTCTATCTTTGCTTCCAAAGTTGCCCTGAGACACAGAGGAATGGCTTTGATGGTGATATATTCTCAGCTGACCATATCGCGCAGGAAACAAAAGTGACTTGGTTCCCCTCCTCTAGTTCAGTAGAGACTCAGAATAATACATCCCACCTTAATCCTACAACTGAGAACTGCCTCCAAAATTGAGTTTTAATCATAGGCATAGAGGTTAGCATCTACATCCAAAAAGGAATTATGGCTAGAAGGGCCATATTAACTAATTGATTCACCAATCAATTTAAGTAAATCTGGTAATGGAGAAAAATCATCATCCTCAACAACAACAACAACAACAACAACAATAACAAAATAACTCAAACAAAACAAAAAAACCCCAAACTAAGTTAGGATAAGACAATTGAAGTAAATAGGAGAGACATCTTTGTAAAGTAAATTCAAATTATGAAGCAGATCCTCTTTTGGTACAATATGCTCTAAAAGTTAGGTGGAAGATTAACTCTCATATTGGACCATGTTTCACTTTTTTCTTCCTTCAATTCTTTGGTTTCTTTTAATGATATTGTATGTGAGTAAATCTTTTCTTGTTCTTTTTACAACCTGGGTCTCATATAATGCTTGACCTTTTTTGATAGATTAAATTAATACTGCATACTGCAGTATTTAATATATTCATTTATCTATCAATACATTTAGTATAGTAAATACATACTGCATATTTAAGTCCTTTAAATGAAAATATTTAAACATTTTATTGGGGCCTCATACAGCTCTTATCACTAGCCATCCATCCATTGTGTCAAACATATTTGTATATATGTTGCCATCATTGTTTTCAAAGCATTTTCTTCCTACTTGAGCCCTTGGTGTCAGCTCTCCATAATAGACAAAAGTACCTTTCTCATGTGGAAAAGCAGGGAATCTTTAAAATAAGTAAAATAAATAGAATGTTAAATGGTGATCATCCCTATGACAGTACAACTTAGGTATGAGGGTCAAAGAAGGTCTCGTGGAGAAAATGACATTTGCATGAACAATTGGAGTCAATTGGCTGGTGAACCATGGAGATCTTGGGTAAAGAGTGATCTAGACAAGAGAAGCAGGCTAGGAAGAACAATCCATGGCAAGGTCCCAAGTAGCCAGACCAGCGGAGTTGGGCTGTGGGTGTAAGAGGAGATGAGACCAGAAGCTAATAAGATGGAGAAGGAAGGGGGCAATGGGCACTGTGTCTTGCTAGATCACTTTATTGACTTTTAGGATTCTTGGTCTAAATTAAATGGGAAGCTCCCGGTGGGGGTAAGTAATAGACTGATATATTTTGACTTCTCTTTTAATAAAATATATCTTAGTGCTTTGTGAAGCGTTGACTTGAAGGGAGAGACAGAAATGTTGGGAATATAATAATAACCCAGGCAAAAATGTGATGAAGACTGGGACCAAAGTAGTAGTAAAGGAAATGATGAGAAGTAGTTGGTAGGTTTAACATATATTTCCAAGTTATAGCTGTTGGGATTTGCTGACAAATTACAACAGGACATAAGGGTGGTATAATATGAGAACTTGACAATGACCAAGCATCTAGAAGAATAAAGTTGTCATTTCTTGTGATTAGGGAGACTATGATAGATGCAGACTATGAGAGTAAGAGCAAGTGTTGAGTTTGGACATGTTGGAGGTGTCCATCAGATATAAAAGTGGAGGTGACTGGTGTATTTGTCTGGGTAGACTAGAGAAACAAATACACAAACATGCTTATATGTAGATAAGAAAGAGTTTTATAGAAAAGGTAATTGTGGGCTGAGTCCTGGTGGCGTAGTGGTTGAGTGCAGGACTGCAGCCCACTGGCTTGGTGTGTCAAATCCAGCAGCAGCTAGGCTGGGCCTCCCACTCCCACCAAAGGGCAGTGATGCCCCCCCGCCCCTCCCCCCAAAAAAGAAAAGGTAATTGTACATTAAGAAAGCATTCCAACCCAGTCCAGTCCAAGCCCACAAGTCTGATATTAGCCCCTATGTCTGATATCAGTCTATAAATTCTTCTTCAGACTTACAGAATACATGCAATGACCCCAAATGCAAGATGATCACAAGCCAGAAGACTAGAATGCCTTTGGATCCAGTGGCATTGTAAACATCTCAGTTTACAATGAGGGTTCCAAGTGGCTCTTCCAGCTTCAGAGGTCTGGTTGCATCTAGGTGGCTTCTCCTCAGGGATGTCTCACAGGAAGTAAACCTTGTCAGTAGAGAGTCTCTTAGTGAGTGCTGTCAGTAAAAAGTCTCCAAGGACTTTCTTGGAGAGAGACAGTGTCCCCGCCTTCAAGAAGGAATGACCACATTTCCCAGAATTCTCAGGAGAAGGCCACACTCACACAGAGGTCTCATTGGCTATCTCCAGATTGACAGGCTAGACTCCACCTCTACATTCTTAATCCTCTAATTGACACCAGATTAGGTGACTGTCTCAACTGGTCTACAGGTGTACTTTTATATTTGAGAAGTAGAAGCTTATAAGGGGGAAGTTTACTCAGAGAGGAAGTAGGTAGAGAAAAGGAAAAGTTCAAAGACTGTGTCTTGGGCATGTGAGTATTCAAAGATCAGAGAAATGAGGATATGCAACTGAACATGAGAACTCAGTGAGGGGGGGAGACTAGAAACAGGAGGTATCCTGAAAGTGAAGGAGGAAGGAGTCATCAGTGGTGTCAAAGAAGGAAGACAAGTGAAAAGAGACCAGGTAGACTTGGAAAGGTGACTATTATTAATAGTCTCAGAAACTGTAGTCTTAGTGGAATGATGGCAAGAGTTGTATCAAACTTGTATAGGGAAGAGAAATTGCAAACAAGGCAGACGATTATGCAAGTTTTGTTCTAAAGGGAGAGAAATAAATGGTAGTAAGAACCCCTCGGGACCAGTGGTGAGAAGGGCGATATTGGAAGGGTGGAGGGTAGAAAGGGAGAACAGGTCACAAGGATCCACATATAACCTCCTTTCTGGGGGATGGACAGCCGAGAAGTGGATGAAAGGAGACATCAGATGGTGTGAGATATGACAAAATAATAATTTGGAAATTATCAAGAATTTATGGGGGAGGAGGAGCGAGAGGGGAGGGGAAAAATCAGGAGTGGATACCAGGCAAGTATTTTGAGAATGATGAGGAAACAAATGTACAAAGGGCTTGACACAATGGATGGATGGATGGATGTGTGGATTGTGAAAAGAGTTGTATGAGCCCCCAATGAAATGATTTTTTAAAAAAACCCTATCACTCAGAAATCAGGACAAGGAGGTAATCAGGAAATGAGTAAAAGGAATCATTCGGGGGGGGGGGGAAGCATCAAAAGGGATATGTTTTCAATTTGATTTTTTCAGGATAGGACAATCTACAGCAGGTTTGTATGCTGATTAGACATATCCAATAGAAAGGAAGATACTTTATTCGGAATAAAACAGTCATTCCTAGCATGGTGTCCTTCTGGAGGGGTTAGAGGAGGAGGAACTCATGCATAAGTGAAAGGATTGGCCTGAGACAGACCCACAGACAATCCATTCATGGTCAAAGGAGGTCATGTATACTAGGTGGATGTAGATGCTGGCCACTGGGGTGAAGTGGTGTTGCAGAACTCCTCCGCTGACACTTATGTAGTGCCAGAGACACTAGCTGAGAGGAAGGGTAGGTAGACGGTATGGAATGTTTGGGGGGAAAAAGCAGCACATTGGGTAGAGAGAGAGGTAACTGTGTTGGAGAAATGTAGACATGCTCTAAGGGCTTTGCATTAATTAATTTTTAATCCTCACAACAATCTTAAGCAGTAGGGATGGAGTCCTCCTCTGATCCTATTTATAAATGAGGAAACATGCTGGTATAATAGTTATGCCTAGTAAAGTAAGACCTCTTGTTTTTTTGCTGTAATTCCAACTTTAAAAAAAATTAATTATTTTTAGACATCATTTTATTGGGGGCTCTTACAGCTCATAACAATCCACACATGATTTGTATCAAACATATTTGTACATAAGTTGTCAATATTATTTTCTAATCATTAGCTTTCTACTTGAGCCCTTGACATGAGCTCTTCTTTTCCCCTCCCCTTTGTAGTTTTTATTTACTTTTTTTAGCATTTTGTTGGATGCTCTTACAGATATAACATTCCATATTTCAATCACTTCAAGCAATATTGTAAAATTGCTACCACAGTCAGTTTCAAACATTTTGTTCTTGCTGTCCTCTAACCTTTTTTTCCTCTTTTTAAAATAATTTTATAGGAGGCTTATACAACTCTCATCACAATCCATACATGCATTCATATGTCAAACCATTTGTACATTTGCTGCCATCATCATTTTAGAGAACATTTTCTTTCTTCTTAAACGTCTTGATATCAGCTCATCTTTATCCCTTCCTTATCCCAGCCTACCCCTAGGAACCCTTCTGTATTTTAATTTTTTGTCACATTTTACACCATCTAATATAGTGGGGTTATGCAGTCATCAGTGCTATCAGCTGTTCACCCTTCCCTTACATTCCCCACCACCTTACCTCCTGTTCCTTCGGAGAACCATTACTCCTGTTACTGTTTCTGCAGAGTTATCTTTCTTGGATTTCATGTATTGAATGATCTTAATTACTTAATTATACAAATGAATATATGTAAGTCTAATGTGATTAATGTGGTAAATGAAATAAAAACAATAATAGTAAGGGGAGGGAATATGAAAGAACTGGAGGATAATTATGTGGTTCATTAGTGCTATACCGCACCCTGTATTTATCATCCCTTCTTGTGGCCTTTCTGAGAGGGATTGTCCACTTATCTGGCAGGTGAGTTTTGGGTCTATGCTATGTATCCACCCATTCCCATCAATCTGCCTGCTTGCTTTTGAAATTCTGATACCTTTTCCCATCCACACCTCATGATTACACAGGTTGTTGTGCTTCTTTCACGTGAGTTTTGTTGACTTCCTGATGGATGGATGCTTGTTTGATTGCAACTCTTTGATTATGACCTTGTTTGATTATAACCCAGATGCTATATCTTTTTTTTTAAATTTTATTGGGGGCTCTTACAGCTACTACAACATTCAGTACATCATTTGTATCAAGCACATTTGCACACATATTTCCACATACATTTCCCAATATTTTCCACCTGAGCCCTTGATACAAGCCCCTTTTACAAAAAACCCTCCCCTTTCCCTCCCCCCCCATTTTAAAAAAAATTGATCATTTTATTGGGGGGGCCCTACAACTCCCATCACAATCCCCAACAACATCAGTTGTATTCAGGCCACTTTTACACACCCATTGCCATCATCACTCTCAAAACATTCTCCCTCCCTCCAGGCCCCCATTA
>PVJH01009495.1:0-78817 GCA_004026705.1 Nesogale talazaci
AAGCCAGTCTTTCTCCCCGGCACCTGCTGGTGGTTTCCAACTGCCCCAGCACGTAACCACTGCACCACCAGGGCTCCAGGGGTTCACTGTGAATCAGCATGAACTCGATGGCAGGGAGTTTGGGTTATATTGGCAAGCATAGACTTTCTTATATTCACGGATAAAATGGAGTTGATATATTTGGTATTTGGCGTGGTGACTAGAGCTGTGTTGGGTGCATAGAAACTGGCGTGTCTCAGGTCATCATCAAAACCTACCAATGATGATTCTGTGAGAGATTAAATTCTAAGCCCCAAGTGGGCAGGAGGTAATGGATATACAGTCAAAGTCCAAAATCCATTTCAGAGACTTCATGTGGCTAAGGCCTCCATTGACCTCCTCCTGACCATTAACCAGAGACATGAACAGTCTTGGAAAGTGGACTAGTTGCATCCTCATTATTGTTTGGAGGCTGCCATATTGGGGTTACGTAGTCAAGAGTCACGCCCTATCTTGAGTCTTCAACCAATCTTGTAAGCTTGTCTGTCTAACATAAAGTCCATGTCCCAAAACATGGTGCTGGACTCACTGCCGCTGTCCCATCTGCTACTGTGATGTATTGGTGTACTGCCAATGAGGCTGCTGTGACAGTTTCTTTTGCCCTCCTGTGTCCTGAAGCTCTGCAAACCCTTGGGTGGTGCCATAGTGGCTGCATGTGAATAGTCCCCCCTCATTTGGATGATGTATCTTCATCTTGTCTTTTTCTGTTTAAGACTTAATAATTTTTCTCTTACAGTATATTTGAGATTTAGGGTCTCCTTTGAAAGCAAGGTAAAACAAGCAAACAAACAAAATAACCAAGCCCACTGCTGCTGAGTCAATTCTGGCTCACAGTGCCCCCAAGGACAGAAATTCACAGGGGTTCACTGCTTGCCAATATAACCCCAAATCCCTAGAGTTTCAGCGTTAGCAGCCCAGTGAGGGTAAAGCCCAAACAAAACACCTTGCTATGGGTAAAGTCAGTTCTGACTCATGATGACCCTCTTTGGCAGGGTGAAACTGCTCGTGTGCATTTCCAAGACGAACTGTTCCTTGGAATAAAAGGCTTCATCTTTCTCCCATGGATTGACTGGTGGTTTTGAACTGCTAACCTCACAATCAGTAGTCCAGTGAAGGTAAAAGAAGTGTTCTTAGCCCCTTAAAGAGATAAAGAATGGAGTCTGAAAGCAGAGTAATTGTTAGAAAAAGACAGAATAAACCAAACCAGGACCCGAAAGAAGCTCTTTGAAGATGGGCCAAGGTCATCTCTCAGAGAAGAGATCTAGCTAGAAAGCTACACAGTACTTCAAAAGTCGCAGTGAGTATCTTTCTTGTGCCTAGCACCAGGTAATGGGGTAATACATGAGTGGATGAGTTACAGAGGTGAATGAAAGTAACCCCCAGGGCCAGGACCTCATAAGCCAGGACGAAGCAAATAACAGGCAAACAAAAACTATAACAGTGTGATAAGTGCATAGATAGAGAATTGCACCTAGATTGAAGTTTGAAGTGACTGGGTTTGGATGGCTTCTCAGAGGGCAATGATCTACAAGATGCTGAGCTACTCAATAGAGTGGAGTTGGGGCCCAACTAGCACTTCTAGGGCAGGGGTCAGCAAACTCTTCAGACCGAAGAACCAATCCTGTCGCTCCTGACAATTTTAAAATCCCTCGAGAGCCTTAAATATGTTTTTTCCAAACAAATGAGGTCACTGTGATCTCAAATAATACCCTTCACATGTTTTTCACGTTGCTTCAGAGCCGCACGTTCACACCGAAAGAGCCACACATGGCTTGAGAGCCGCAGTTTGCCGACCACGGTCCTAGGACATTTGATGGGCAAGGAGGAGGGTTTGCTTTTTGTGGAAGTGATATGGCCAAGGAGGAATGCCCACCTCCCACACAGGGCCTGGGACCCAGGGTAATATTCTGAAGAAATACAGTAAGTGTTAGGTGACTCGCTGTCCAATCAATAACTCGTATAGAACCTTTACTCCATGCCAGCTGCTGTTTTGCATGATCTCATTTATTTCTCACATCAGCTTGAGAACATCTAGTGGTCAGAGAGACCATACCATTTGCCCAAGATCAGACACCTAGTAAGTGTTGGAGAAGGACTTCCACGAATAGCTAGCTACCTGGCACTGTGTACACAGCACTGTTCTCCCAGGGGAATCTGTCTCAGAGCCAGCCTAGTCCATAGCTAAAGATGACTTGTTGTGATCTGGACTCCTCTCTCCTACCCCCTTACCCCTGGCATCCCAGTCTCAGTTTGCTTGAAGTAATTGTCTCCTTCGAGAAAGGCTCAAGGAAGTCTCGTTCCCATCAGAAGCTTTGCCTGTCAACAGCTTTTCTTTCCCAGCAATGAGCTAGTCTCAGGTATTTTCCAAAAAAGAAAGGCAGGGGCATCACATTTCAGTCTGATTGTGGAAAGAAAACAAAGACCAAGATGGAGAGCTAGGTCTGAATGGGCTGCAGCCCCTCAGCCTCCCTCTCACAGTGGTTGACTCAGTCTACAATCTGCCCCTGGTGACAGGCATGGCATATTTGTCTTTGTTACTGAAAACACTTCCCCGAGGGAGTTCCAAGCAGAGGCACATCCCAGTGACCTTCAGCGTGTTTCCTGAGGGGAGGAGATAGGGACTCCCGCCCGGAAGTCTTCACCTGAAGCATAGTCTTGGAGTGACTCTTGTGTAAGAGCCTGGGCAGCCCCTTCGTCCATTCAGTTCCGCCAGTGGAATAGGCACTATGCAGCTAACTCCATTGGCTGATTCTCCGTTTGCATCTAATGAGAGGCTGGGTTCTAATTAACTCCTGTCAGGTGTTAATTTTTCAACCTGACATCTTCTGCTCTGATAGATTCTTGTAATGGTTCCTAAATTAAAGACTGCATTGGAAGACTAACGTTTAGGTTACAATCCACCACCTAGGGGGGTGGGAACTATAAACATCCTTTCCCTCTTAAGGAAAACCTCTCATTTGCAGTTTCTTTGCTCACCCAATTAAGAACTGAAGCAGTCACCCCAGTGCCTGCTTTTTTTTTTTTTCCAATTTCTTGTGAAACAATCCAACTAATCCATATTCAGTAGCTTCCAAGAAAAGTCTTAGGCCAACCACTCATGAAGGAACCAGCTTCTTTAAATCTGGACAGAACATTTAGAACTCACAAAGAGCTGTCTTGATAAAACACGAAGGGTAGTGGTTCATTATTACCCTTTGGGGACTTGAGGGGAAAATTCACTAGGACTGAAATCCCACTGTGATCAAGAATTTACTACCGAACAACAGAAGTTTAAGATGAAGTCGTGCCAGACCCCATCAGCTTATAAATAGTCTGGGTGTGATGTGCTTCCCTGAACCCAAAGTAGTTATAAAGCGGAAATGTGTATACTGAGTGAGGAAGGATGGAATACCAAATTTCAGGGCATTGAGTCAAAGCTACTTAATGGCAGAGCCAAATCCTTAGTATGTTGTATCCTGGCAGACAGAGAGGACTCACATGGCTACAGCGTTCCTTGTTTAGGAATCAATACTATTGCTCTTCCTATCCATATCTCTTTAAACAAACAAACCCCAAACCATACTCCCTGCCATGCGGCAGTGATGATTCATAGAAAACCTCTGTGGTAAGTTTATGGAAGTAGAAAGCCCAGGATTGCTCCTGTGGAGCTGCTGGTGACCATTCAGATTGAAGCGCACAGCATAGCTACTACACCACCAGGGTGCCTATCCACATCTTTTAGAAAACATAAAACGATGCACAAAGCCCAACAAAACAGCCTTATTAAAAAACAAAACAAAACAACAGCCTCATTTCCCTGGAGTCGATCCAACTTACTGCAGTCCTATAGGCCCCTATAGCTTTCAGAGTCAATAAACCTTTGCGGGATTAAAATGCCTCATCCTTTCCTTAAGGGGCAGCTGGTAGTTTTGAACTGCTGACCTTATGGTTAGCAGCCCAACTCATACCCTTCGGTACCACCAAGGCTCCATACTATGCCAGGGCTCCTAAAATGGTACATAGGACTTGCTTATGTATTACTTGGTGGTGATGACTTAATTTCAAATAGGCAACTAAGAATGTCTTTAGGAAGAAAAAGAAAATACACCCATACTTTGTACCTTTAAAGCTTAATTTCATTTAAGTTTTTATCAATCAAGATATTAATAAGTGTCTTACTTGGACATAGCACTGATGTGGATACTGGAGGATGTGCAGGTGTATAAAATGTGGTACTTGTCTTCAAGGCGCTATTGTCTTATCGGGGGCAGATTATCACTTCATGAGACCATGAATGAAACAAATTTGCTTACACCTCAGTGCATTTTTTTGGACTTCCTTAGCCCTCACCTTTCCCTTGCCATAGTACATAATGTCCTGAATTATAAGTTTATTTTCTTTTTGCCTCCTTCACTGCCCTCTGATTTGAGAGGCTGTGTCTTGCTCACTATTGTACTCCCGAATTGCATAGATTAACACTACTTGACCCATGGAAGGATTTTGTGGGTCAGGATTAGTAAGGGCTCCAATTCTTCATTAAGGTTTGGGTTTAAGTAATCACTAAAATACAGCCCAACTAGTTCCAGAACAATGGTCAAGTCCAGACTCTAAGCCCCACCTACAAGTCAGCTGTGGTTCACACCTTTCAGCAGGCTTCTCAATCAGGCTCTTGTCAGTTTTGCCCTTTTCATGCCTTGTCATGCCCATCCTTAAATCCTTTGAGATAGAAAAGCATATTATCCAGAAACAATTATTTGGTTTAGAGACAGATATATTTCTCCACTTTATGAATCAACCCAAGACATTTTCTTATCACTGTTGATTAGCTAGTCCACACTGATCTCATTGTTAGTGGAGCCATTGGGAATCACTAAAGGGGGCTGGAAAAGTTTGTGGAGAATTTAGTTATCTTCCCATTTCTTTGCTCCTGCTACTTTCTGAAGCCCCCTCAAGACAGACTGTAAAAGCAGATGATTCAAGCCAAGGTCCTGTGATCCACGAAATGATTTGTAATTGGTAACTTTGTGGAAAAGTGGAATGTGGTCTTAGTTATGAGAGGTTGATAAATTTCCAAGAAACACTTGGACCCATGGAGAGGAAGGCACCTGTAATAATATTCTCATAGGCAGCACTCTCATCTGTTGATACAGATTTTTAATAAAGAATAGTAATAAAAGTAAAGCTAAATGATCAATGGGAGAGCTAGCTACCTGTCATATAGAAGTATGAACTAAAGTTGACATAGTCCCAAGTGGTGCTTTTCAAAATGCTAACAAATCATATAGCCTATAAAATTGCCCTTCACCTATCTGGAAAGATTAGGATATTTCCAGAGAAGCAGAAATTAAAAGAATTTGGTAAAACCAGACCAAGCTTACGAGAAACCCAAAGGGGAGTTCAGGACAGAGAACCAGCAACAGTAGACAACAACATGAGATTAATGTATGTAACAACACCACCCAGAAATCTATCTAGATATAGAAATATTCATAGCTAAACAAGCCTCTAATACTGAAAGAGAATCAGAGATAGCAATTTATAACATCCAAGTAAATGGGGGATAGTATAGTTACTTCCAAATGGAGAGGAAGTCAAGTAGATTCCAAGATGTTAGAGAGGAGAGGGAGAAGAGCCTAAAGAGCAACATTAGCAATAAATAATGGACACTAGGGAGGACGCTGAGGGGAGCACAAGAGTTGCAACAGAGGTAAATACTGTTAGATACACAATCCTGCAATAATCGTCCTTAACCAGTGGATACATGGATAAACACACGGAATGAGCAGGCGTGGGAGGGAGAATGGAAATTACAGAGGACCTTTGTGCTTGAATATTTATTTACATCTGTTACAGCTATATAATGGACGTTGTGGATCATACAGGGGATGAAGCTATAAAAAAAATTCTTGGACATGATCAGGCATCTTGGGGGGATGAGTTGCTGGCTTATAAAACAACTCTTTCATAATTTTCTATGTTTCTTTTTCCTCTTCTTGTTCAGAAATTCTAGCCATGGTCTTCAGGGACACCAAGATCAGTTGGTATAATACAGTCCACAAAGTCTACCTAGGACTTTGGTGGGTAGTGACTGCAGCCTTAAAAGTTTCTGAGTGGCCCTCTAAGGCACAAATATTCATCCCTTCCTATCCAGAGGAAAGAAGAATAGTGAAAATCAAAGCTGCATGGAAGCAATGTGTCCAATGGACCATCAGTCTCCATGGCTCTAAGAGCAGCAGAACTACATAATATTAAGCATCCACTATCAACTGTTCTGATAGAGATTACATTAGAAACTCCTGAATAGAGTGGTGGAAAGCTGTGAAGCAAAACTCAAAATCATGGCCATATTTGCTGGTTAGCCAGAGACTGGTGGCACCCGCAGACCACATGGTCCTTGGTCACCCTTGGCTCTGGAACTGAACTCATCCCTGTGGCTCAATTTTCAGCCAAACAGCAGACAGATCATTAACAGGAATAATAACACTATTGAGATGGTTATAGTTAGAATAATCAACCATTTGAGATCAAAGTGGCATTATTGACCAATTCCAAAGGGCTAGGAAAGGAGGAAGGGAGACTGGGAATTCGGGGAGGAGGGAGGATGGGTAATATTTCATTGAGGGAATGGCAGTGAATGAGATGAACCAGATTGTGTATGAATCATTGAATATAAAAATGAAGGTCTGCTCTGTACACTTACCTTCACCTAATTCATGATAAAAAAGTTCTAAAAAAAATATTGGCATTCTCCCCACTGAGATGCAGTCTATGGTTCCTCACCTTAAGTCTGGGAAGACTCCTCACTTCATCAAACAATCGACTCTATAAGACACTGCCCTATATAGTAGAGAATGTGCTCTTAGCCCTCTGAGTAGTCTTTTAAGGAGAGGCCACCTAGTCCAAGGCCCTCCATGCAGAAGTCCCTAGTAAGATCTCCAGCCCACACTTCAGTCGTCCCAGTCAAACACCAGAAATGTAAGTGAAGAAGTCATCTCAGAAGTGTCTTTTCTGGCCTCAGCTGTTGTAGTCCTTCATCATTTGAGTAAACCCATTCCAGACATTACAGAACATGGGAGAAACACCCTTACTGTGCCTTTTCCCTGCCCACAAAATCAATAGTGTTTCTGCCTCATGCCAAAAATTTTAGGGGTGTTTATTCCATATAACCAGAGTAGAATCAATTTAAGCAACAAGATATCAAAGAGAAGTATGGCCAAATTAGAAGAATAAATAATACCTAAAAATGGGTAAAGGAATTTGATAGTCTCTTTGGGGGAGAAGGATAATGTATTGTTTGTTCATGGGTCACATGCAAGTCAGGTAGAAGCATAATTTTGCAACTTATTCTGAAATCAAACAAATCAAACCAAGTTCAGTCAAGTCAATTCTGATTCATGGCAACTCCATCTATTTCAGAGTAGAATGTGATGTTTCATCAGGTTTAAATGGATGTGGAGGTGGATCTTCAAGTTGTTCTTCCAAAATGCCTCTAATCAAACAAACAAAATCCACTGCCATGAAGTTGGTTCCAACTGGGTGCAATCAAACCCCCAACATTTTGGTTAGTAGACGAGCCCGTAACCATTTGCCCCACCCAGGGACTGTGTATTTAGAAGTTGGTGTTGTTGGCAGGTGCTAGTGAGTCCGTTCCAACCTATAACAACCGTGTGCACAGCAGAAGCAAACACTCCCCAGAGCTGCACCGTCTGCACCATTGTTCCTATGCCCGAGCCCAGTGTTGAAGCTTCTACCTCAATCCATCACACTGAGACTCTTTCTCTTTTTACTGTCCCTCCACCTTACCAAGAAAGATGGTTTTCTCCAAGGACTGGTTTCTCCCATCAATATGTCCAAAGTGTGCAGGATGAAGCCTTGCCATCCTTGCCTCTACAGAACACTCTGGCTGTACTTCTTCCAAGACAGACCACTTTGTCCTATTAGCAGTCCACGGCACTTTCCATATACTTCACCAGCACCACAATTTAAACATTAAGTATGGTTAAAGGATGTGTATGTATGTTAGTCTGGGTAGACTAAAGAAAAAAATTCATAAACATGCATATGGATATAAGGGAAAGGAACAAGAGGAATGGGACATTGAGAAAGCATCCCAACCCAGCCCAGTCCAAGGTCAAATATTAGCCCATATATCCTATACCAGTCTATAGAGTCTCCTTCCAACTCACGAAGCATGTGCAATGACACCAGGACAATTACAGGGCAGTGGGTACAGTGTCTTGTGTATACACTGGTGGTAGAAGCATACAGGCTCTGGCAGGGGTCTCCACATGGCTCCTCGTTTCCAGGGCTCAGGGCCCATCAGCAGTATCAGAAGCATCTCAGCACTGGCAGGGGTCTCTCTGTGGCTTCTCTGGCCCCAGCTGTCTGGATCCATCAGGGCAAGCCCATGTGGCTTCTCCTCTGGCTCCTCCAGGTTCCAGGACTCAGGCTCTATCAGCATGCCACCATCTTGTCTTGTCGGTAGACCAACTCCAAGAGACTGAGTCTATCATCTCTCACCTCCATAGAGGAAATATCCCGAGATTTCGCAGAATTCTCAGAGAAAACCATGCCCACACAGAGGTCTCGTTGCCTCTCTCCAGATTGACACGCTAGACTCCACCCCTAGACTCCCAATCATGAAATTGATATCAAGTACATGGCTGCCACAGTATGAACGCCCAGTTGGTAAGGAGTGGGCTCTAATAGCTTTGTATCATATCAGTTTCCCCTTCCATATGTGCTTTAGATGATGGTTGCTTCCAGAGAAACTGACATGAGATTGAGGAAGTAAAAGTATAGCGGCATTCCCAAACCAGTGTTGGTTGCTACGTTCTGTAGCAGCTCATGTACCTTGTCACAGACCTGCTGAATTACCTATTGCCTTGGCAAAGCACCCAGGCCAGTGACCCCTCTTACTTCTGACAGATGTCTTCCTTCAATTTTTTCAATCCCTGGCCTTACATGAGTAAATTTATGGCTAAGGGCTCTGACTTCTGCAGGTCACTTACATTATCAAGGTTAGAAGTGGCTAGAGACAGACATAGGGTCCAGTTTTTCTTTGTGGGGTCCAACTGACCATTGGGTTCACAAATATCATGCCCAGCTTTCCTTCTTGATTTCAAGTCTGGCTGATCTGAAGTGATCATCCCAAACCCCAAAGCTACATAGGGTCTAATCTCTTGTGTTAGTCCAGGTAGACTTGAGAAACAAATTCATAAACATGCATATGGATATAAGGGTAAGGTTTATATACAAAAGGAATGGAACATTGAGAAAGCATCCCACCCAGTCCAGTTCAAAGTCACAGACTGATATTAGCCCATATGCCCGATATCAGTCTATAAAGTCTCCTTCCAAATCATGAAGTCACAGGTCAGTGGGTGCAGAATCCCGTCACTGGCAGGGGTCTCCTCATGACTCTTTGTTTCCAGGGCATAGATTCATCAACAACATCCAGTGGTGGTAGAAACAACTCAGCGCTGGCAGGGGTCTCCACAGGACTTCTCCGGCCTCAGAGGTTTGGCTCCATCAGAGTAAGGCTACATGGCTTCTCCTCCAAATCCTCCAGCTTCTGGGACCCTGGGATCTTGTCTTGTCCGTTGTAGTTTGTCATCTCGGAGATTGACTCCCAACAACTGGGGAGATGGCCTCTCATCTCCACGTGGGAAATATCACAAGATTTCCCAGAAGTCTCAGGAGAAAGCCATGCCCACACAGAGTACTCAATGGCTATCTCCAGATTAACAGGCTAGACTCCACCCCTACATCTCAATCATGAAATTGACATAGCACATGATCGCCACATCTGTATACCGACCCACTACCACTCACGGTCATTGAGTTGATTCTGACTTAGGGCAACCCAATAGGTTTTCCAAGGCTGTACATATTTGCAGGAACAGATAGTCTTCATCTTTCTCCTGGGGGAGCTGCTAGTGGGTTGGCATTGTTCACCTTGAAGTTAGAAGTTCAGTGCATACCTGATAGTGGCACCAGGGCTCCTTAATCTAATACTCATGGTGACTCTGTTTCTCTGAGCAAACGCTGAAGGATATGTCTTGCAAGAGTCATAAAATTTTAACACTAGAAGATTCCTGAGAGTTCATGTCTTCTGTTCCTAATTTTGTGTGAGGAAGCTGAGGCACAGAACATGACTGGCCTGAGTGGTACATAAATAATGAGTGGTTAAGGCAGTTCAATTGCTTTATGGCCTAGGAACTTAGCAGATTCCCCTAAGACCTATCGAATTGCAGCTTGTACTGCCACAACAGACCATGGCTCTTATATAACTTCTTACTATAAAGTCAGATCGGAGGATCCCTAATTGTTTGGTGGTTTATACATCAGGCTGGTAACCACAAAGTTAGCATTTCAAGCTAACTGATTCCTTCAAGGGAAAATGAGCAAGCTTTTTCCTGTGAGCAAGCATAGGAAATCCAAAGCGGCAGATCTACTCTGTCCTATAGGGTCACTAAAATCTACCCATTGGCAGTCACTTCAGTTTATCAAGTCGATTCCAGTTCATGGCAACCGTAAGTGGCGACCCTGAGAGTCAGAGTGTGCTCATTGGATGATTTGGGGGAAGTAGATTGCCAGGCCTTTCTTCTGAGGGACCTAGGGGCGGACTCCAACTTCCAACTTTGGGGATCACTGCCAAGAATGTTAAACATTTGTACCACCCAAGAACTCCATTTTATTTATAGCCACTAACCAGCCATGATGTCAGATCCTGGGCTAACTTATGTATGGATGATATCATTGAATGCCTACCACCTCCAAACTATACCCTAAAGCTTCATGACTTCTCTTCACTTTTATGGCTAGACTGTTTGGCCACCAGCAGTTCTACTGATAACAGTCTGCTGACGGGTCTGACCTTCAGCAATTGCTCACCAACAGGATGTTTTCTAGACGACTGAGGGATCTTTTAAAAACTCTAGATCGTGTTCCCCTCCTTCTTAAAACTTTAATTCCCATGGCTGTTATGATAAAATTTAAGGGGGAGGGGTTCAAAATGTTACCAGAAAATGCCATTATCTTTTCTTTCAACTTCTCTAGGAAGTTTTTGAAACTCCCTCCTATGCGAGGGAATACCTTTTTGGGTCCCTCCCTCAAAACAGAATTGCACTAGGCAGAGCAGAGTTTTTATAGCACAAATTTTCTCAATAGACAAGCCTCAAACAACTTACTCTGAGTTAGTGTACCCATTGGCCTTGGGAAGCTGCTCTCTGGTCACAATGAATTTTTTCGTAGAAGTAGTTTTGCTCGAACTTCATTTTTTGTGATAGCCGATTTAAAAGAACAGTTTGCAGCTATGAAATTTTGTTTCCTGTTGGGAAAAACTTGTAGTGTTGAACAAAGCTTCTAAGGCTAGCACTATGGGAGAAATTCGAGTATAGGAGTAGTTTTCTCATTTCAAAAAAGATGAAATGTTGATTGATGACATATCTCATTCTGGATGTCCATCCACTTCCTGAACAGATGAAAACGTCTGCTTGTAATGTGTTGGAGTTCATTCCACTGGGTCAGACTGTTAATCAGGCTTTCTATTCAGAGGTTCCGAAAAGAAGGCTTAACAGTGTATGACCAAAAAAGGTCTGATCTGTGGCACACAGGGGACTGGTTTTGCCATCACAACAGTGCATGTGCTCACACAGCCATCTCCGTGATTTGATTTTCGCACCAAAAACCCCCCAGTATGCCTCACGCACTTTACTCACCTGACCTTGCTCCATGCAACTTCTCTTTGTTTCTGTGAATAAAGAGGGATGTCAAAGGACAGTGATTTATTACATAGAAGAGGTGAAGATAAAAACAATACACTTGCTTTAAGTCGTCCTAACAGATGAGTTTGAAAAAACATTTCCATGAACGGAATAGCAAATTTGACAAATCTATTAAATGTAATGGAGAGTGTTTCAAGGTGATAAGGTTGTTTTGTAAAAAAATTAAATACATAGCTTTGAAAAAAATTCCATTTGGGGAGCTGGATAAGTCCTATATGAGGCCTACAGTTCCCTAAAGAGTCTGGCCCCATCTCTCCCTAGGCACCCCTTCAATCACACTATTGCTCTTGCTCACTGAACGTCACACTATTTCAAAGACCTGTCTAGCTAGCCCCTGCAAGAGTATCTTTGCTATCCCCCCTGCCCAGGATCCTGCTTCCCTTGTTCCTCTCATGACCAGCATGTTCCTTCTCCTTGAAGAGGTCCCCCTGAGCATTTGCTCTGCGTTTCCTACAGTTACTCCCATCACCACCTCCAGACGCCGTGAGGTCAGTCCAACTCCTGGAAACCTGGGTGTGCCCAAGTCAAATTGTACTCCAGGGAGGTTTCAATGGCTTCTTTCCTTTTAGGAGGCAGTTCTCTAGGCTTTTCTTTCTGGCCTCCTGGGAGAAATTGCATCTTCAAACTTACAGTTAGCAACCAAGCACATCAACTGTTGCAACCCTATTCGATTTCCTTCACAGCACTTAGCTCTCCCCATGACTATCTTGGCTATTTATTGGATAACTTGCTCTTTTCATTTCTCTTATCCAGAATGTAAACTCCATGAGGGCAAGGTCTTGACTGCTGAAATTAAAAACAACATTATTTTATGGTAAAATACCGGTAAGTAGGGATTTACAGTCCAGACCATCAACTTTGTGTTCAACAGTTGAAACTATTAATCAAACTCCCCCATAGTTTACCCTTTAACCATGACTTGAGTTTTTTTCTCCCTCTGTGGATTGCTAACTTCATTTTGCCCAAGTTCACACAGATCAGCAGTCCCACCCATGGTTTTATCTGCTTTCCCTTGTTCACCTCCTACTTTGGCAACATCCCCTTTGATATGAGTCTTCATCTTATTTATTTTGTTTTTTTCCTTATAGTTGTGGTCTCCTATAATATTTGTCCTTCCACGATTGGCTACTTTCACTCAGCATAATGTCCTCTATACTCATCCATGTTATGAGGTGCTTCATGGCTTCATCATTACTTATTTTCGGGGATGCACAGTATTCCATTGTGTTTATCTACCAGAGTCTCTTTACTCATTCATCTATTGATGTGATTTAGAGTGTTTCCATTTTTTTGGTGTTGTTGTTTCCAAGTTCTTGCTATTTTTGATCATTGACTTAGTCTCTAGTATATAGACCTAACATCTAGGACATTTCTCAGGAGTTACTCAGCAATTTTTTGTTCAATGAACAAGCCTTATAGTACCTGCCCTTAGTCTTCCCTTTTTGAAGATGAAGAAATCAAGTCCTTGAGAGATTAAGTAATTTGCCTCAAGTCCCACAGTAAGAGCTAGGGGTGCAAGGTATAGTCATCTGACTCCATTATACGCACTACGGTTAGTTATCCCATTGACTCTGCAGGTTTCCTCCGTGTCCAAAGTCGACCATTGGAGTAAAGGATATCAGAACTGCAAAGAACCTTTGATCATCAGCTAGTCCCTTGCCTATTCTTTATTGTAAAGTTAATCAATTAACTACCTATTGAATCCTTATAATGTGCATTGCAGACTCGGATCATTGAAATGTCTCACCCAAACAGGGCCGACCATAAGGATCATATGTGTCATAGCTTGAGAATTTCCAGATACCCGTAGTTTTATCTGAGTTTTGTTTGGTAGTCCTTGGTTTTTCAGTTTCAATAATTAGATTGAATTGTATGCCTTTATGCCTCAGATTTTTCTCCTCTATATCTCTTTAATCCTCTGGTCTCCACACTTGGGACTTCATTTCTATTATAAAATAAGAGGAAAGGATATATTTTAAGAAAACAATTTTCAGATACATGCAAAGACACAGTAGCAGCTAATAGTACCAGCCTTAAGACAGGTGATTCCTTACCTTGTGTCCATTTTCACTATACTAGTCTGCCTTACTTAGCTCCGTTTTGCAGAATCCAGGATGGTCATGGAAAACAGGTTTAGGGTTAATAAAGGTCAAACTATGGATGAGAACTGAGATTTCAGGCTGCATCTACAGAGGTGGACCACAGATTTCTCTTTTCAGCCAGGCCCTATTCCTGTTCATCATAAAACTGCCATACATTAGCAGTGGCTTCCAGAGAATGAACAGATGCCCCCCACCTGCCCGACTTTCAGAGAAGCCAGTCACTCTTCTGCCTCAGTCATCCTATTTTTCCCTCCTTGTCAAAACATCTGTGTGTCAGAAAAGCAATGTCGCATGGCTTTCTCATCTCTGCCTTTGTGGATTCACATAAGCCTCTCCCTTGAGGAGCTGAACCCAATCATACCATCATATGGTCTGCAGAATAGCTTTCCCAATGAGGCAGCATCAGTGGAGACTCTGGGATTTAGCCAGTGTCTGCTTTGGAGATGATCTTGGAGATCGCAGACAGTGCCTCGTTTTCATATTTTGCAGATAAATGTGGATGCTGAGGGAAACAAATTGACTGCCCTCACTGATAGTTTGTCACACACAGAGAGGAGCTGGACCCTCTGACTTCGCAGCTCAATACCTATTGCATCATGCTGTGGCCTGCGCAGTTAGAATGAACCCCCCAGAAGAGGTGTTGACTATTCCAGCAAGTAAATCAGGAAATTCTGTTTCCTCCTTATAATAAAGCCCCATCATAGTAACCCTCTCCAGGAAAAACAATAGCAAAAACAAGAGCTCTTTATCATATTAAGGATTTGGTGGGAATTTGAGATAAATATATGAAGGTCCTTGCCTTTGACTTGGAACTTACTGTTGTGGCATTCAGCTAAGGCATATCTGTAATTAAGGCCAATAATTCTCTATTCCCTGCTCTCCAGGTAAGTTAGCTGTGCCTCTTAGTAAGCATGCTACCGTGGAGGGACACAGGGACACAATTCACTTTGTATTCTAGGTGAATAGTGCCCCCTCTGGAAGGGGTAACCCTTTATGCTATGCCAGGACAGCAAGCAAAGTTTTAGTGAATGTAATATTCTAAAGGGTAAGGATGCTTGCTATATCTGTTTGTCAATGGCAAAAGAGATAGAGAAATGAAGAGATACTGGCCAGAGCCTCATCTACATTACTAAAAGTTGCAGATGTTGTGCAAGATCACAATAAAGATCTGAGCTGAGTCTATCTGCAGAAAGACAAATGAGAACTGGGGAGGATTGGTTAGGAATCCAACTCACCAGTTGACTAACTCTGTGATATTGGTCAACTCTGCCTTGCTGAACATCAGTGCCCATATTATTAAAGTGGAATAATAACAATTATGGCAGACAGCATTGGTTGTCTAGCCTCCCATTCCTCCATAGCCCAGTCCAAAGCCTTCGTATTTTCTAACAAAGTATTAGGTTGTACAGTGCTAAAAAGAAAGGGTCTCAAGGGCTCTCTCTCCTGCGGGCCCCTCTGGCTTGGGCCCCAGCTCCCTCCAGAACTCTCTGCCTCCCAGGTTCTTGCCTGCGCTGTGTGTGGACCTTCTGTTAGATCATGGCCGTCCAGGAGGCACGTCATGTTACTCAAAGAGCTTTCCAAACAAGTACCCCAAACCCATCTAATGTCCAAAGAGGAGTGGAGGAGACTTGGTGTTCAACAAAGTTGGGGCAAGGTACATTGCATGATTCTTGAGCCAGCCCCACATATTCTTCTCTTCAGATAGCCACTTTCACCAGAGCAACAAAAATGAAGATGATATAGGGATTTCCAATGAAATCTTCTTCAAGTTTTTTTTTTTTTTTAAAGAAAGGGACTCTTTCCTTCTCCTCAACTCATTTATTGCCGCCAAGTCAATTCTGACTCACAGCTGTCATTGTCAGGTGCCAGCGAGTCAATTCGGGACATAGTGCCTCTGTGTGCAACTGAATAAAGCTCTGCTCAGTCCCGCGCCATTCTCAGAATGGTTCTTAGGCTGGAGGTCATTGTTGCAGCCACAATGTCTGTTCATCCCTTTAAAGGGTTTCCTCTTTTTCGCTGTTCTTTTAGTAAACATCGTGTCCTTTTCCAGAGATGGAGCTCTCCTGACAGCATGTCTAAAGTATGTAATACCAAGTCTCTCCAGCTTTACCTCTAAGGAACACTCTGGTTTCTTCTGAGACAGATAGGTTTGGCCTTTTGTCAATCTGTAATGCTTTCAGTATTTCTCTTCAGCACCACAATTCAGAACTATACAGGGGGTTTCCAAGACTATAGCTCTTTGCAGAAGTAGAAATCGCCATCTTTCTCCCGTGGAGCGGCGGGTGGTATTGAACTGCTCACTTTGCAGTTAGAAGTATACATGTAACCCACCATACCAGCCTGCATTGTTATTGTGAGGTGTCATCAAGTTGGCTTGAACTCATAGTGACATCACGTCCAACAGAACTGAACACTGCCCAATCCTGGACCATCCTCACAATTGTTCATATGTTTCCGTCCGATGTTGTAGCCACTGTGTCCATCCGTCTCCTGGAGGGCCTTCCTCTCTATCAGTACCTTTCTACTTTGGCACACACGATGTCCTTCTCCATGGACTGGTCTCTCCTGACAACATGTCCCAAATACAGGAAGCAAAAACTCACCATCTTTGCCTCTCAGAGGCATTCTGGCTTCTTCCAATACAGATTTGATTGTTCTTTTGCAGGCCCAGGGTACCTTCAATACTCATTGCCAGCACCCTCATTCAGAGGTGTTGATTCTTCGCCAGTCTTCTTTATTCAGCATCCAACTTCCATATATGCGTATAAGGCAATTGCAAATGGCATGATTTGTGTCAGGTCCACCTTAGTTCTCAAAGTCACAACCGTGCTTCCTAATACTCTAATGAGGTCTTGTGCAACAGGTTTACCTAATGCAATCAATTTTTGAACTCTTGACAGCTGTTTTCATGAGTATTGATTGTGGATTCAAGCCATAAGATTCTCAACAACTTCAACCTTTTCTCCATTTATCATGATGCTACCTATTGGTCCATCTGTGAGGATTTTTGTTTTCGTTATATTGAGTTGTAATTCATACTGAAGGCTGCAATCCTGGATCTTCATCAGCAAGTGCGTCAAGGCCTCCTCCCATTCAGCTAACAAGGTGGTGTCTTCTGCATATTTCACATTGTTAATTAGCTTTCTTTTAATCCTAAGACTGCATTTTTCTTCATATAACCCAACTTCTTTAATTATTTGCTAGTCATAAAGATTGAATAAATGTGGTGAAAGGCTACAACCCTGACACATACCTCTCTGATTTTAAACCTTGTTTGGTTCCCACAACTATATCTTGGCCTGTATTCAAATTCCAAATGAGTACCATCAAGAGTTCTGGGGCTCCTATCCTTTTCAAGGCTGCCCGTGCACACAGTCAGATGCCTTTGCATAGCCAATAAAGAGTGAACCTTTTTCGGGTATTCTCTGCTTTCAGCAAAGTCACTACCAACATTAACAGCACCAAACAACAAATAGGAACACATGTGTTGAGTTGCTTCTGATTTGTGGGAACCCTACAGAACAAAATAGAACTTCCCTTTAGGTTTTTCTAAATTGTAAATCTTTTATGATTAGAATATTTAATCTTTACAGAGCAGATTAAAACATCTTTCTTCCACTGGTGGCTGAAGAAATGGCTGATAGATTCCAACCACCAACCTTTCAGTTCACTGCTGGGTGCTTACCCACTGCAACACCAGAGACTTTCATTCTTGAAGGTAGTACAGTTCTTTTCTATTGGAAAAGGTTGGCTTAGGAATGAACCTACAGCATCATTCTAGCCAAAGAAATGAAAATAGGATCATTTACAATCTTGAAGACCTCATAGAATAATTCTATTTTATAGGATCTCTGTAAGTCAGAACCAACTCAATAGCAATAGGTTTGCTTGTTTGTTTTTTGTAATTTACTTGGTGACATTACTAGGTTACACCTTGGGAAGCAAAGGTCTGGATGGCTGCTCTGTTAGGACATTTTCCCTAACTTTTAAAGAAGGATGTGAAAAAGACATAGGTCTTTTCTTTTAAGATTGTGTTTGGGCTATTAGTTGAGGATGTGATGAATGGAACTGCTGTTGCAATCTTGAGCCAAATACTGAAACTGAGAAAATGGAAATATGGATTCTTAGCAAGTCTGTGAGTGGCTGAAGTGACCAACCGTGTATGTCCTGTCTCTGGATGTGCGCTTAAGTGAGATCATATATTTTCCTTTTTATTTAAGTCATTTTTAGTTGGCTGTTCTAATTTTTGCACTTAAAGGCACCATAACTGATTCAGCAATCAAAATCAGTATGGTTGCTGTAAAAATTAAATGGTGCCCAGTATATAGTTGTTATTTTCCTAATGTGTAGCTCAAGGTTCACTCCTTAATATAATAATCTTTTAATTGGTAGAGTTACTTTGTTTATCACAATGCTCCCACAGACATTCTACTTGACTGTTGAGTTCTTAAATTGCATCCATTATGTGGACATTTCCTGATGTTCAAGAATGGTACCAAGGACAGAGTTTGGTTACTTAAAAGGCTTAGAATTACCAAGAACTCTGAGAAAAATTTGTCTCATCTTACTCAAAGAGTTGCTGTGAGTCAGAATTAATTTGACAGCAGTGGTATTTTCTTTTCTTTCTGGAAAGAACAACAGAAAAATGCTCATTATGGTTCTAAAAGATAAACAGGAATTTTAGAAATAGTCACCATCTAGCTTCTTCTGCCTAATACAGAGCATGCTCTTTTATGAACCAGAGACCAGAATCAAGTAGGCTTGAACATATGATATGGGAAGAGATGCAGGGAGCTTGAACTGGGAAATGAATCCTATGGCTTTTTGTAACTTTGACCGCCTCCCAAGAAAAGGAATCTTTCTAAAAAGCAGTCAGGTCTTTATTGTGATCCTCATGGAGACTTTGGGAAGAAAGGAAATTCTTGACCAAGGGAATTGTTCTTCTGGTCAACCAGTCTTTGAGGAAGTAATTGATCAGACACTCACCCTCTAACTTAACCTTTGGAGAGTCTAGAATCTAGAAAGTCAGAAGTAGTGCTACAGATCTCACTATAAGTATTACCAATACAGACAGGGGCATCTGGGTTGCACCACCTGTATTTAAAAGGTCCCCACCAGTTAATTTACGTCCTAAAATATTGTCACCAGGAGTTGTCTGTGAAGGCAGAGGATGTAGGTGGGAGAGGCTGGATCTCAAACGCACCGCCATTGAGTCATTTCCTACACTGGGCACCCCTGTAGGACAGGCTGGAACTTTCCCATGGGTTTCCCAAATTATACCTGTTTCCAAGAGTAGAAAGCCTTACCTTTCTTCCCAGGAGCTGCTGGTGTTTTCAAAGTGCTGAACTCTCCGTCCACAGAGAAACACATGGCAAGTATGGCACCAGAGCTCAGGAGTACAGTGTCGAAATTTTCTCTTTGAAGGATTCTCAAAGTCCCTGTGGTTCACGAGGGAGCATCTCACCCTGACCCCAGGGCAGGCGCCATGTCAGGGTAGCTTTTAGACGGTCTCTTGGAGACATAGTGAGCCCCTCTCTTTGGGTTAAACACAGCCCTGTGGAGGCCACCGCTTGGGGAGGGCATGGCTAGCTTTTAGCTCGCTGGCAGGGCACTTCCGGACACTATGGTCTGACAACCTCACACGATGGCTTTATCTAGCACCAGTCCCTTCCACCGCTTCCCCCCAGGAAATGAGCGTCATGATCTGAGGATTAAAAATAAATTAAAAGACACAGGGTCCCCAGTGAAGCCCCCCCCCAAAACACTCTCCTCGTAGCGGGTGCACATACAGTTGAACAAATCAAGGAGTAGTCGAAAATAGCGCCTGTGTTCATGCTAGGCCCAGAGGAGGCAGCTAGTCTACAGCAGGAAAAGAACTCTCCGGGTTCACTCCCCTGAATGAATGAGGGGCGCATTGATGATAATGAGATGGCATTGATGGCGCGGACCCGCACAGGACCACGGTCGGGAAGAGAGTGCCAGAGCGGACCAGACCGCACGCAGTCTCCAAGACAGTAGATCCGGCACCCTGGGGGCTGGCACCTAGTCCACGTGCCTGGCTGCTAGTGGGAGGTTGGCAATTCCCCCTCCGCCAGCAGCTCCTGGGGGAATGCCTGGCAGTCCGCTCTGGTGCCTAGAAAGCACCCTGGAGCCATTCTGCTCCATCCTGGGGAGGCCCTGGAGTTGAAAACTGACTTGAAACCTCTCTGGAACTCCCTCCTTCTCTGACTGGACAGCAGCCAGCAGCTACATCGTACACCAGGTATGACATGGGTACAATTTCGAAGCTATGGCCCAGCGCAGAGGGGTAAACAGGAGCTCTGTTTTCCAGATGAGGAAACTGAATTGATAAGTTAGAGAACAAGGGTACAGACCCAGGCCTGACGAGTCCCAGAGATCCCTGCTGCTCCCCAGAAACCCGCAGCAGCGGTTGCAACCCAAACGCAGGGAAACCGCCATCCACTCTGGTGAGATGTACAGAATCACCCTGTGGCAGTTTTCCTCCTCTCCACGATCTCCTTTGGCTCAAATAAAAAAGACCTGACTTTTTTTTTTTTTTTGACATAGCAGACACAGAAATATAGAGAAAACTTCAAAGTCCTTCATCTCCAGGTGAGTTCCCATTGTCCCGGAAGCACTAGGTCCCTGGCCCGCACGGATACATGTATCTGAACCTCCCAATGCATTTCTCAAGAAATGTGGGCCTAGCACTATCATTGCGGATGTATTTCCTGTCATGGCAGGGTCTCTTGGCCCCCACAGAGCACTCCTCATGGCTTTCTCGTCGTCTGAACTTGGCTCTCGATGGGAGGGAGTTTTTCTGGGCAGAGTTTGCCACCGCTCATCCTGGTCTCCCGCCCCCAGGCATGTGGGGGAAACCAAATTCGCAGGCCCACAGGAATGATTTCTTCTCGTGGCTTTCATCACTGCAAAGAGCTTCCTGAGAAGCTGCAAGGAGGAAGGTTACTGGAAGACTGTTTCCAAGGGGCAGGTTAGTCACGGAAGCCGGATGACACAGGGACAGAGGGTCGGGTCAGACTGTGAGCTCACGGTCGTCTAGATGATCCGGTGTGAAGCACCAAGATCTCCACCCACTTAGCTGTGCCTTTTCTACCCACCCAATGGCAAGTCACCTTCCTGGTCAAGATGTTCCCATTTGTTTGTTCCCTTTTGGTCAAGGGCAATTCTCCAGGGTAGCTGTAAGTTATACCGGCCAACCCTCACAGAAGTGAGGGGAAACTGCCTGGGGATGTGGGCTGCTCAGGGAGACCTGGGAAGGTGCCAGCTGCAGTTCTGTATTCTGACACAAAAATCATTTGTATCTAAGTATTGGCTCATTAATCTCCATGTTCTCAGAGACTTGGCCTTGTTATGTATTCCTTTATGTATATGCAATTAACTGGTAAGTAGACCAAAGCAAAACTCACATAGCAAAATAATTCTCTGATTCTAAGGAGCCGTGACTAAAGATAGTGTTCAAACAACATTCACCCTTCTCACAGCCTTCAGCCAGCTCACGGAAGCTCATCGTTTTGAATCTTGCCATCTCAACCTGAGTTTATATTCACTCTCACGCCTCACAGTATACTGCATATAGCTCAGTCTGATAGGATGGCCAATAGGTGGCACCAGAAACACCCATGCTTAGTCTAATTTATGCAGATGTATAAGTGTGCCAAAGTGTCAGTCCTTTGTTCATGATAAAAAGACACAGGTAACATGGAATCACTTAAATATGGTGTCTTTGAACGTTTCTCAGTGGCCATTTGACCTCTTTCTTGTATAGTTATTTGAATGTGGGAGGCAAAAAAAAATAGGGTGATAGGGTCAGTGAATTCAGAAAGCAAACATCTATTCATTAGCAAAAGGAAGGAAGAAAGACTGGACTCCTGCATCCTTTTCCTTGCAGAGTCTCTCGAGTGTATAAATGCCGAAGATTATTAGGAAATATTTGAATAACAGGATAAAAAGTCAAGGATACTACCTCCCAAACATGAACTTTATTCCCCACTGAAAACAGACTTGGATGGCCACCAAGTTACTCCCAGGCTGCCCTGGGCCAGTATCTCTCCATAAGGTTCCACTCCGGGAAAAGGTCGGCAGACCCGGCCTTCACCATTTTCAAGTTCATTTCGTTTGAAGTTTGTACATTCTTGTTGATAAAGGGAAGTCAAAGGGGAGGTTGGCACTTTATCTTCCAAATTTCCTGCCCTCCAATAACCCAGCCTTGTGCTTTTTTGTCTATATCTGCTCCAAGGAGCAGATTCACCTAGAGGAAAAGAGATCGAGCTGAGAGTCGGGTTATTAGACACTTAACATTTACTAAGTACTAAAGGAAAGTATCTTCTGATTCCACAAATGTGTTAAACATGGGAGTACTAAATCCCAGAAAGGCCACTTGGTGAGCCAGAACCCCAGCTTGGCTCATCTGATCCCAAGAGCAAGACTGTCCCAGTCTTCTATACAAATCACATTGGCTTTGTTAGATGTGGTCGGGTGTTGTTGTTCATGCAGCTGGACCGACCTCCTCATACATTAGTTTCCTGCCGGTGTTGTACTCATGTGCCTTTGTATTATGTGACTGTGCTAGGGGAGAAAATGCTGCAGAGGCCCCACAAGTTCCCCTTGCAGGTTTGACTAAGTCATCTCACTCCACTGTCATTTCAGCGATGATAATACAGGGGGTTGGGCCACCGGGCCCCAATCCGCCTTCTAGTTAGAAATCTCTAGATCCAAGTAGTACGTGTAGAGTGCAGTGTCTTATGCACGTATCTGGGTTAGAGGTGTGGTTTGGCACTCTCCTCAGTAGGAAGGGAGGGTAGAGCTCACTTTGATGGTGTTCCAGAGTGGAAGGTGACACGACTCTTACACAATGCGCTAAACAGTCTGGTTCTTGTATTTGGGGGAAAGGTAAATATCAGGTCCTGATTAGCCTTTCCTATATCTGTCATCAGCTTATTATACTGTAAACATTGAGCCTCTGGAAGTCTTCCTTTACAAATGCAATGATCCCAGAGTTTGGAATTTCGCTTTTCATGGCCTGCTCCTTGGCCAGGCATGCCACAAATTATGTTCACCGCCCTTCTCTGAACCTTTGCTATTTTTGCTCTGCCTTTTTGACTGCAGGACAGATGAAAGAGAGGTGTCCTTGTTATTATGATTTTCCTTCTTGTTATGTATTTTTTTACTTACAAGACAGTGGGACCCATGAGGATACATCTGTATTTTCTTGTTCGTATTCTTGTTGGGAAAAGTCAGGAAATAAGAAGACAGGAAATTGACTGGGGGTGGTTACGATGGGTCAAGCTGCCCACTAGGTTCATTTGAGATCTTCGCTACCATCATCCTCCAAGCGGAGATGCAATGTGATGTGTAGTGATTACAAGGCCAGACTCTCAAATTAGACAGCAGACTTCTCACCAAGGCCCCGGGGCCACCTCCTCATGACTCTGGGTGATCTACCGGTCTTTAAGTAGCCATTTTCTCAGTGAGTAAACATACACAAAATGATATTAGCTCAGAGTAAACACTTTAATAAATGTGGATCAGCATCATTATTCCTATTTTAAAGGGCAAACCTTATCAACTTGATATTAGATGAAAAAAAACAAACCATACACACACACCAGGAAGATTTGAAGCAGTGAAGTACAAGGTATGTAGATACACTGAAAGGACTGTGTTATGAGTATTTACCAGGCTTTTCCCCCAGTGCCCTCTTTTAACCAGGGAAACCATCCACCCTCATTCCACATGTCTTTGCTAGAATAGACCCGATACTAGTCAAAAGAGCGAGCTCTGGAGATAGTTACAGCTCAACTCTACCATTTGTTAGCTGTGCATCAGCAGGGATGGTGAATTATTTAACGTGACTCTTCTAACTCCCACCGGACGACTTTTCCCTACAATGTGTGTGGGTAAGAAAGAGGGGGAAGATCTGTTAGGATTCATCTGTTAATAATTGTGAATAGGTGGGCTGAACCCTAGTGGTGGGGTGGTTGTGCGCGGGACTGTGGCCCGCTGGGACGGAGGTTCAATTCCAGCAGTGGGGCTGGGCCTCCTACTCCCACCACCGGAGAGCAGTGATGCCCCCCCCCCCAAAAAATAAAGATTCACTATGATGCAACCTGTTGTGTATCCAATGAGTCCTCTGAGAAGTTGGAGAGGGGATTGTAGAACCAGCAAGAACCAGGAGGGAAGCGCATCCTCTGGGCCCTGAGATTCTGTGCAGCGAATCTTCTTGACCCAGAAGACAGCTGTGACATCAGAAGAAGAGTAACAGACTCAGGACACAGAGCATGAAACAGTGTTGGGCTTCCCAGCCCACAAAGCAAGGAAAGCAGAGTACTTTTTTGTAGGAGGCTGGCTTTTTTGGGTGGGCACTTAACTAGGGGAGTTAGACTTGCCAGCCCATGAGGGTGAAGCTCAGTGCCTTCAGGATGAGACCTACTGGAGTTGTGTATCTCTAGACGCTTCATCCAGGGAGCTGAGCTCCATAACCCAGGGCGCGTGAGCCACAGAACTTTAGTTTGAGGCTTACAGCACAGTGGTATGTCTCTTGGACATTTACTAACAGTCCTGAAAGAACTTTGTAATATGTTCTGATGAGCAATTGTATTCTGAGTATTTTTCACTTGCATTGCAGCCTATTACTATCCTTAATAACCCCTTTAATCATGAATTAGTGGTTTCGGTGGCAAGTGAGTTTGGTGTGGCCATTGTAAAGAATTATAGAGGCTAGATATAAAAATACAAGAGAGTTGTTTGAGTGGCAGAGCACTTGTTTTTCTGTCAATATTTGGCATGCTTCTTAACTTTTCTTGCTTATTTATTAGGTGGGGATGATAAAAGCACCTATTACTTCTTGCAAAGATGAATAAACTAATACAAAAGAAGTACCTGACACATTGGGAGTACTAACTAAATGTAAAGTGTTCTTACCCTACTTATCCCCAAGCCTCAGGAGTAAGCACATGACTCAGATTTGGCTAACTAGTGTATCCTATAGTATTATTCCCCCAGCAAGGTAGGCTTAGGTCAGGACTGGCAATTTTTTTTCTGTAAATAGCAAATATCACCTTCCTAACAAGATCACCAAAGACAAAGTAGATGCATAAGTAAATGTGGTGAAGAAAGCTGATGGTGCCCTGCTATTACAGGATATAGCATCTGGGATCATAAAAGCTTGAAGTTAAACCATCTAGCAGGGAAGCAACAAAGCCCACATGGAAGAAGCATACCAACCTGTGTAATCACCCGGTGTCAACAGGATCAGATATCAAGCATCAGAAGACCCCAAACAAACAATCATATTGATGCAAACAAGGGGGTCAGAGTGGAGATCAAAAGTCCATCTGTGGACAATTGAATTTCCCCTCACAGAAGAGTCACAAGGAATGAACGATTCAGTCATAGTAGAGTATAGCATCAATGAAAAATTCCTCTAATTCTTTAATGCTTCCCCCCTTTCCCCACTATCATGACTCCAGTTCTACCTACAAATCCAGCTGGACCAGAGCATGTACACTGGTACAGACAAGAGATCTTGACACATGGAATCCAGAACAGATAAACCCCTCAGGAACAATAATGGTAGTAATGATACCATGAGGGTAGAGGGAAGGTGGGGGAAGAAAGGGAGAACTGATCTCAAGGATTGACATATAATACCCCATCACTACTACCATCACCATCAAGGGGGATGAGCAAAAGGAACATGGGTGAAGGGAGACAGAAGGTGTAAGATATGAAAATAATAATTTATAACATATCAAGGGTTCATGAGGGTGGGAGGAGGGGGGAAAGTGGAGCTGATACCAAGGGGTTAAATAGAAATTATTCTGCATATGATGATCTCCACATATGCACAAATGTACTTGATTCAATTGATGTATGGGTTGTTATAAGAGCTGAAAATGCCCCCAATAAAATGATTTATTTTTTTAACAAATCAGTAAATATTTTAGGCTTTGTGGGTCATATGTTCTCTGTCACTACTACTCAGCTGTCATTGTAGCACCAAAGCAATCATAGATTGTGTTTCAATGAATGAACCCTTCATGTTAGCCTGAGAAGCACCGCATAGAACGGTCATGAGTAAAAATCAACTTGATGCAGTGTGTGTGTATGTGTGTGTGTGTGTGTTGGGGGGGGGGTGAGAGGGGTTCCAATGAAGCTTTCTGTATGGACACTAAAGTTTGAATTTCATGTGATTTTCATATATCTGCAAGTATCTTCTCTTTTTTTCATTTTGTATGCCTACTTTGTATTGACAAAACCATTCTTAGTTCTCATGCTGCATAAAAAAACAAAGTAGGCCATGCATATAGGTTTCTAGTAACTTTCCTTGTAATTGCCAAACCTTGGAAGCAATGAGAATGTACTTCATAGGTAAATGGATAAACAAGTGGTACCTCCATACAATGAAACATTATTCAGCAATAAAAATTATTCAGAAACTAGCTACATCACATACACGACCTGGAAGAATGTAAAATGCACATTTTAAGTGAAAAGGGACATTCTTAAAAGGTTATATATAGTATGATTCCAATGCTATGTCATTCTGGAAAAGACAAAGCCATGAGATTGGTTTAGAATCTTAGCCCGATCTTTGGCCATCCCCACAGTTGCCATTACATTGATGTAGCTACTGTGCCAAGTCATTTCTTTGAGATTCTTCTTTGGTGACCCTCTACCAAGCATGGTGTTTTTTCGCCAGGGACTGGTCTTTCGTAAGATACCTTGTCTGAAGTATGTGAGATAAAGTCTCCCCACCCCGGCTTCTAAGGAAGATTCTGGCTATACTTCTTCTAAGAGATGTTTCTTTTCTTTTAGAAATCCATAGTACTTTCAATATTCTTCACTATAGTTGAAATGCATGAATATAGAGACAAAAAATTATTGTAGTTACCAGGGGCTCAGGGGAGAGAGGTTGCGATGAATAGTGGGAGCCCACGGCATTGGTATGGCAATGAAACTATTCTGGATGATACCATTATAATGGATGCATGGAGATGCATTCATCAAAACCCATAGAACTGGCAATACAGAGTCAACTGTGTAAGTAAACGTAAATACATAGGCTTAAATGTAGCAATGTTGGCTCATCACTTGTAACAAATATGCCACATTGAGGCTGGCTATTAAGAAGAAGGAGAAATATGTAGGGATAGTATATTTTGGAAAACTCTGTACTTTTTGCACTATTTTTATGTAAAGCTAAAACTACTCAAAAAGATAAAATCTACTTAAAAATTTTGCTTAACTTCATGTGAGTCTTTATATCTAACTCAACCTGTTAGTTCCATGGGTCCGTTTTATTTTTAATTCCCAATTTGATTTGAGTTCAGTTTTGTGAACATTTTTGCCAGAGTCATGTAAATTTGTTTGTTTTCCTTACTCTAGGCAATACCCCTTTACCACCTGATTAAGGAAAGCAAGCGTGTCTGCGTAAGTGCTTTCACATGTCGTCTCTCATGTACTTCTCATGACTCTTGGAGGTGGGCGTTATTCAAACTCACACTCGGTGCCATCGAGTCAAGACAGCCTCTGCAGTGTAGTGCTCACATGTTGGCCTGTGATCTGCAAGGTTGGCCATTTGAAACCACCAGCCACTTCTCGGGAGAAAGAGAGGGCGTTCTGCTCCCATAAAGTTACAATCTCTGAAACCCATAGGGGAAGTTCTACCCTGTTCTGTAAGGTCACAATGAGTTGCCATTCTTAGTCAACATGAGTAATGTTACCCAGAGCACAGACACAGTGAATGGCAGTCACTTGCTTGCTATGATAAAATTTAATGGCAAATAAAACCATTGAGAGAGAATCTGAAGGACAGAGGAGATAGATGGACTGTTCAAATGCCTTCTCTCACCCAGCTCACTCTGGGGGAAATAACGATGAAAGATTAACTTGGACAAGGTACGCTTAATCCCTTTTCTGGGAAAGAGTGCCTGGGATGATCAGGAATGACCACTGTTCCCTCTGGCCATTCTGGGCAGTGGGGAGTGGCAGTCCTGAAGTTCTTGCCTAGCTGCCCGGGCAAGAGTGGACGAGCAGCTGAAACACCCTGATGAACAGCCTGGGTTAATCCGGACAGCAGTTTGCAATCTCTTGCAAGGCCAACTCGGGATTTCCTTCAGGAGTATCACTTCCCAGCAGCTGGCCAACTGGACTGCCAACTGCTTGACCCCTGGCTGCACAGGAAACTTGGGCAGGTAGAACATGGCTAGCCCGAGGAGCAGCCACAACCCTGAGCTCCTGAGGATAGAAGAGGAAGGCGTGAACAGAGCTTGAATGATATGGGGTAGAAGAGGAGCCAGAAAATCATAATCCTCTGCATACATTAACCTTTACCACCATCACGACTCCACCCCCGACCTTGAATGTTCAAGCCTTTGAGTTTGGATTTAAGACAATGAGCTACCTACCATTGCTATTAGCTCCTACTTACTAGACAATTACTGTCAGTCTTTTATTAAAATAGCTGTCAAGACATCAGACAGTGTAAGATATGACAAAATAATAATTATAAATTATCAAGGGTTCATGAGGGAGTGAAGAGTGGAGAGGGAGGAGGAAAATGAGCTGATACCAAGGACTCAAGTGGAAAGCAAATGTTTGGAGAATGATAAAAGGAAAAAATGTCCAAATGTGCTTGACATGATGGATGGATCATAAAATCTGTTGTACAAGCCCCCAATAAAATGATTTAAAAAATAAGATAAGCTGCCAAAAGCTGTATGCCTGACATTTTATCTACATTATATCGAATCACCTCCATAATCTTGGACATTGGTGTAAAATATCACCTATTATTTCATAGATGAGAAAACTGAGATGAGTCGATCAGAAACTCACCAGCTCATTTGAGTAGGTTCCCATTGGAGACCACCTGTCAAGACAGTGTAGCACTGTCCCATCATTTCCATGGCTGCCCGTCTGTGGAAGAAGACTGGTACCTCTTTTTTTCCACGGAGCAGGTGCCAGGTTCAAACTCATAGTTTGAGTTAGCACGTGAGAGTTTAACCACTGTGCCACCAGATGTTTACAAGAAAACAAGGAGTCCGAGGAAATTGGTAATTTGCATGACTTTCCCATGAGAATAGGAGACTAAATCAGAGGAGAGGGGAAATAATTTAGAATCTCCATTAGCAGGTCAGATCAGGTGCAAGCCACCAGAAATAGAAATGTAGCTGGAGACTTTAGTTTCTCCTCAACATGGGAATTTTTTTTCCCAATTATTTTATTGGGGGCTCTTACAACTCTTATAATATTCAATACATCATTTGTAACAATCATATTTGTACATGTATTACCGTATTCATTTAAAAATATTTTCCACTTGAGCCCTTGGTATAAGTTCCTCCTCCCCCCCCTTTTTAAAAAAATGAATCATTTTATTGGGGGCTCATACATCTCCCATTACAATCCATACAAACATCAATTGTATGTAGGCCACATTTACACACTTATTGCCATCATCACTCTCAGAACATCCTCCCTCCCTCCAGGCCCCCAGTATCAGCTCCCTATATTACCCTTCCTACCCCCCTTCCCCTTGAACCCTTAGTAATTTACAAATTGTTGTTATTTTCATACTGTACACTGTCTAATGTGTCCCAACACTCGCTTCCCTGTTGTCCGTGTCCCAGAGAGGAGGCTACGTGTAGATCCCTGAAGTTGGTTCTCCCTTTCTACTCCTTCATTCCGCCACTCTCCTGGTATTACCACTCCTATCAACATGGAAAATATTTTGAAGGTAGAGAATTGGTTGTTTTGTTTTAAAACTTATAAAAACATATCATGCCATTCAGTGGTTCATCATATCCAGAAGGTCTGTGCTGTCATTGTCATAATCAATTTTGTAGCTCTTTTCCCCTTTCTTTTATATGTCGGCATTGATCTTCCCAATCCCAGTATTATCTTTGTATCTCCGTGTATTCCAGTTTCCCCAGACAGATGGCTACTGTAGAAGACAACTAGGGCACATACCAAGCAAGAGTCCCTTAAAAATGGCCATCAGCTTGAGAGACCTCAATCTCATAGAAAGTGGAGAGTAGTAAAAGCTTAGAGTCAATTTGTGTTACGTGTGTAGTGTGATCATGTCACAGAACGTGACGCTGCAGCCTGAGGGCAGTTGCTCACCATCTGATTTGGGAGGTGTTGTCACTTCTAGCTGATGTGTCTTGAGGATTCACTAGAGGCTCATAGCATGGAGGGCCCCTGTAATGGATTTTGAGCTATCGTCATCATCCACAGTTTTCTGCAATCTGGGTATTAAGGATCTGGGCACTGGTGCTGCTCCCTTCCCCAGGTTTGAGTCTTATTATTTGGATCCCATGGGTGATGTGGACTTGGATGAAACCTCACTTAGATGTCTGCTTGTTTTGAGACAAGAAAAGCCTGGGATCTTTGTTCTTTTGAATGTACCTAGTATCCTGGATCCCTAACCTCTCCCTGGCTCAGAGTTGGGGCTCAGAAAACTGCACAAATGAACTAATTTAAGTGCCTGCTTTCTATAAAGCAGGAAAAGGCTAAGAGTGCTGTCTTGATAAGGTCCTCTTTTTTTTATGAGTCGGCATTGACTCACGGGCAATGACTTTTTGTTTTGTTTTGTTTTTAAATTGCTTGGCAAAACTCTTGGAAATTGCCTGAATTCTTCTGGATATCTGCAGAGCAATGAAGTCGAAGTTTACCCAATTCCACAGATCAATTTCTAGACAGGGACTTGTCTCACAATATCCCAGTGGCCCAAGGGGGTTAACACATCTTTTTAAAAAACACCACTGTTGCAGGATTTGTGAGGAGTGGCTTGAAGCAGAGAAATAATCTGATTCCACAAGCTTTCTTTCGGCATTTCTTCTTCTTTCTGAAAGCTAATGAGGCTGTGATTGAGCGCTGTGTGTGGAGAAACGTACATAGAGACCTCTAGAGAGCATATAAAATAGAGGATAAAGGGAGAGAATACTTCGGGAGAAAGTCGATAACTTGAAACTTGGCCTATCTCCTGCCCAGAAGGCAGGCCCTGAACCGCTTTCCTTCCTTTGCTTGCTGTTTGGGGGCAAGGTTGAGTTAGCAAGCTATAAATTCCGTGAGCCGAAGAATGAGGAATGTGGAGCTGAATGTGGGGTAGTCTCCATTCCAGAGGAAAGGGCACACCAGCCGGCCAGCTGGAGGTAGAAGACAGAACAGTCCCGAGTGTGAGCCAACTAGAGGGTTGACCTTAGAATCAACCTGCAACTGGGCTATAAGATCTTTGAGGGGAAGGAGATCGGACTGTGAAGTTGTTGGAAGAAAGTTAGTAGAGACCTAAAGTGACACAGCACTCATGCGCCAAGAAAAATGCTTAGCATAATTATCTGGTCGCTGGAGACTGCATCTATCTCCCCGGCAAAGAGAAGCACGAATGCAGGGAACTGGTGAGTTGAAGGCAAAGCTTAGAAGGCCAGGCCAGGCCTGTAAAGATGGGAGGCAAAGGTCAGGTGGGGTCCACTCGAGCCCAGCTGGCTTTGCCATCAAAGGCAGTTTGATGGAGACTGGGCATGTCATCAGTCTGCCTGCCTTCTCCTGGGTTGTGTGGGTGAGCCCGCCCCTTCCTCCGTCCCACCCCCGCCCCTTGAGAACTGGTGGCCTGGGATTCAGGCCTGGAGCTCATTTTGGAACTGGCTGTGGAGAGTCCTTTTTATTGGGAAGTGTGGTTTGGAAGGAAAAGCGGCTAAGAATCCGTCTATCTTTGAAGATCAATGTTTGCTGCCTCTCGCTGAAGCTCTCTGGGCTCTTGGATATTTAACAACGGCTTCTTTTTCTCCCCAGGATTCGATGAGGCATAAACCAGGGTGATGTGGGAACTAAGATTTCCCAGGATGAGAGCCCGAATGAGATTTGCTTTGAGAGGAAGCATTTAAAACTAGAGCAAGAATTCAAAACTAGATTCACAGAAAACAAAATAACGCAGTAGATGTTCTTAACATGTCTTTACCTGGTTGTTGGGTAATCTGGTAACAAGAAAAGTTTTACTTTAATGCCGGAAAAGGGGCCTCTGGACCAACTGTGCCACGAATGCGTGAGGTTGGTCAAGGCATTTAGCCTCTCCGTGTCTCAGTTTTCTTATGTTTATAAGAGAAATCATATTTTCTTTACTCTTCTATGAAAGATGGGTTGGGACAAAATAATAATAGCTTATAAATTATCCATGGTTCCTGAGGTGGGTGGGGGGAGGTGTGGAGAGGGGTAAAAATGAGGCGCTGATACCAAGGCCTCAAGTACAAAGCAAGTGTTTTGAGAATGATGATGGCAACAAATGTACATATGGTCTTGACACAATGGATGGATTGTGATAAGAGTTGTAGAGCCCTCAATAAAATGATTTTAAAAAAGAAAAGAAGAGGGCTGAGCCCTGGTGGCGTAGTGGCTGTGTTCGGGACTGTGGCCCATAGGGTTGGCCTTTCAAATCCAGCAGCAGCTCTCCAGGACCAAGGCTGGGCTTCCTATTCCCACCAGGGCAGTGATGACCCCCTCCCCCCAAAAAAAGATAAGAAGAATGCTTCAGGAAGATGATTTAATTCTGTTCTTTATCACTGATGTGACACTTAACCCACTGCACTGCCAGATCCCACCAGTGTCTGGGCTTCTACTGGAAAGTGATGAGTTTAAAACTGCCAACCTGGGGGGTGAAGGATGAAGCTGTCTGCTCTCGTGGTCTGGAAAAGTCTAAGGAGATTTCCTCCAACGTCCTACGGGATTGCAGAGAGCTTGGACTGGCTGAGTTTGCTTTGAGATGTGATCTTAGAGAAGTTCTTAACTCAGTAGCACTTCAGTTTCATACATGATTTATACATGCCTCTCAAAGAGTGCTTGTGAATTGAATGCTGTCTGTAGATCACTGCTTGATGGGCTTTATAAATTATACTAGCTATGATTATGATGCCTATTAAGGAAGACATAGTACATTGTCAGTGTGTAGCATTGTATTTAACCTGGCACATGGTGCACATGGTTTCTTCTTTCTATTACTGTTGTGAATGTTTTCTAACGGATAGGAAAGTAAATACCTCCGGGTAGAATTTCTTTACTTCTGCAGAGCACAGTGGAATGAGCAGGAGTAAATCCAATCTATGCAAAGCAGCATGGGCCTTTTGGGACTCAGATCGTTTCCCACCGTCTCTGGGAGATCCTGTCTCACAAGCGTTTTCATGTTGTTGAAATGGGGACAATGAGGGAAGAAAACCACGAACAGCATGTAGTGCATTGGCCAAGCCCAGACTGGGGCTCTGCTGGCCCCGATTCCTCAGCCGTCGTCTCTCCATAGTCACTGCAGCCTCAGCACAGGAGGGTGCTGCCTGAAGCCTCACAGCCCGGGGATGTCCTTCCACCGACCCACCACCAGAAGTTGTACCCAAACTTGGGGGTAGAAGGAAACCACGTTATTTTTATTTATTTATCTATTGGTATAAAGTTTTCCTGATACGTTGGGTAAAAGTTTACAAATGCGTTTTCCATTCAGCATTTTCTAAGGGAACTTCAAAAAGTATGAAGGGTGGAGGATTGTTTGAGAATGGAAGCTTTTTCAGTCTTCGCGAGGTCTTCTGCTGGACGCATTGTATTTTGAGACATCGGATGCTGCAGTGGTCTTCCCAGCCCTTTCTCATTCCTCCTTCCATTCCTTCTTCTTTCCAGTCCCGCCTGCCATCGGTCTTTCTGTGTGGGCAAATGCTACCCTTTGGGTCTCCTGGAGGAGTAAGTGCCTTCCCTGTGTAATTATTTACTTTATAGGCCTATCTTTTGCTTGGCTTGAAGTCGCTCTCCAAGTTTGAATGGTGTATAGGATCACAATCTAGGATAGAGGTTCCCACCCCCCCACCACAATTAAGAACTCTAGTCCATCATCTTCAACAAAGTGGAGGCATCTGCTTTTGCAGCCATGGAACATGCCCACCCGAAATCTTCCCAGCACTCCTATAGGACGGGAAACATGGGTTTAAGAGATCCTCCCCATCTCTGCTGTGGAGCCCTGGTGGTGTAGTTGTGACATGTTGGGTTACTAGCCACAAGGGCAGCAGTTTGAATCCAGCAGTCGCTCCAGGACGTAAAGAGACGGCTTTCTAGTCCTGTGAAGAGTTCCCTTCTCAGAAGCCAACAGGGGCAGCGCTCCCCTGCCCTGAGGCTTGCTTTGAGTCTGAGAGGGCTCCTTGGGAGTGAGTTCGGGATTTTAAGGACAAGCCTATCAGACCAGTAAATCGAGTCCTTTTTATGATTTCGTGTCTTGCTCTTAATCCACAACCTTCCTCTCTGTCCAGGGCCTTTAATTTCTATCCTAATCAGAACCACGTGACACTGTTATCAATTTATTTTTATAGCTGTCAGATAAGATAGAATGTGTCTAAATACTGCCTTTGGTACATATTTACACTGAAAAAATTGCTTATCATAAGGGATTCCTCTTTAACGTGGCAGCCTGTATTTTTACGTTAATCACATCTTGCAATCCTAATTCCTTTTTATCATCATTTTGTTATCCTAAAGAATTTGGAAGATGGGAGAAGCAAGACTGACCCATATAACTCTTCTATCATCTTGAATCAAGAAAGAAATTTGACTGAAAGCCGGTAAACAAATATGCTTACTCTTTTCACAAGCCTCTATGGAAAATCAACACCAGGAAACCCTTCTTCTCAACTTCAAGGCCATTTCAGGTAAATCAACAGCAAAATTTGAGGCATGGAAATACTTTAGATAAGTAATTTTTAAAAATCGTTTTATTGGAGACTCGTGTCACGATCAATACATACATCAATTGTATACAGGCCACCATTTTTTGCCATCATCAGTCTCGAAACATCCTCCTTCTACTTAGGCTCTTTGTATCAGCTCCTCATATTTTCCCTCCCTCCCCACTACCCCTCCCTTGAGATAAGCAATTTTGCTGCCTGCATTTCACATTTAATTTCTGTCTGGTGCACTTTCAATAAGCACATATATACTCAGGTTTCTATTTTTATTTCAGGACTAGAACTATATTTATAATATATATTTAGGACTTTATAAAAAAATTTAGCTCTTGGGGATAAAATTCCTCACATAACATGTAAGGCTATTTCTTGACTTTTATAGATTACACTCGCATGTAAGTTTTTAGGAATTCATTAGGCACAGAAATAAAACTACTTCCAAAGAAATGTCATAGAAAAAAATTTTTATGTAACTATTCAGCCCTTGGGCTAGAAAAATAAATATCTAGATACTTTATTAGCTTTTTAGCAAGCCTATATCAATCTTATTAGCCTACTGTAAGGTTTTAGTGGATAAACTTTCCCAGTATAGCTAATTCTCTCCTAGCATTTATAGACGTTACAAGATCATTATTATACATTCTGTCCATGAGTACTTTAGACTGACATTTGATTATCCTGTAATTGTAAAATTTGGCTTTCCTTGTTCGACCACATATATGTATATATGTTTGGCAAAGGACGTTTCTACATATCTATTTATTTGCACGCACTGTAATTGTATCCAAAGCCAGAGTCTGCAGGGGGCAAAGTCCTGAAAATGCCTTAACCCTAACCAAACATTTCGAGGAAATGAGCCCCTGGCCTTGGGGACTTAGGACCACGGTCTAGGCCACTCTGTATAGCTGATCATACAGACAATGTCCTTCATCCTTCTATGGTGAGTAACAAGTAGGGATCTTATGAACTTGTGAATGGCCACAAAAGTTGCAGCTGCTGCTCTCTCCCCATCCAGAGCAAAGAATCTCAGGCTCAAAACTTGCCGCCATTGAGACGTTTCTGACTCCAAGAGATCCAGTAGGACAGAGGCCTGCGAATTGCCCCTGTGGGATTTCTGGCACCGTCAGTTTTTACAAGAAGCTAGAGCCTCATCTTTCTCCTGCAGAGCAGCTGGTGATTTCAAAGTCCTGATCTTTCCATTAGCTGTCCAATGTGGATGGAGCTCATTACACCACCAGGGTGTGTTGCACTAAGAGCAGTGAAGAAGAGCAGACTCGATGAAGCGATGAAAATTCAGAGCACTCCTAGACCACATGAACCACAGCCTCCGCTACGCTGAGGTGAGGAGAACTAGATGGTGTCCTACTGCCACTACTGACGCTCTGGTGGTTGTTGTTACATGCCAGTAAGTTGCTTCCAACCCATAGGAACTCTATGCAAAACAGTAGGACGTGCCGCCCGGTCCTGCACCATCTTTACATGGGCTTTCCTTTAAGCCCCTTGTGGCTGCCACTGTGTCCTCCATTTCCTTGAGGGCTTTTCTCTTTTTCTGCTGCCCCTCCCCTTTTCAAGCCTTCTGAAGGTACTAGTAGTCTCTCTTGACAGCATGCTCAAAGTGCATGACAGTCTCCCCATCCTTGCCCCTGGAACGTTCTGGCTGTATTTCTTTCAGGAGAGATTTGTTTGTTCCTTTGATAGTCCATTGTTCTTTCAACATTCTTCACCAGAAGCATAATTCCAATGCACCCATTTGGCTTTGTTTTTCCTTATACAGTGTCCAGCTGTCACATGGATAAGAGGTGATTGGAAACATCCTGGCTTAGGTCAGTAGCACCTTAGTCCTCAAACAGCATTATAATCATGTGTTTTTGTTATCTGTGGATGAGGGTAGATAAGTTATTTCAGTATTACACTTGTTTTAGACCTGTTAGGGTACTTTCAAATTAAAGGTCCAATCAAAATTTGTGCCACCTGTTCGAACCTACTGGGCAAGGTGAATTCAAGGCAGAGAGGTCAATTTAGATGGTTATGGGGATTTTCTTTTGAGATTCTAAAGGGATAATCTTGATATGTCTTTTTGGAAAGACACAGGAAATCATGATGGCTTACCAAGCAGTCTTTTTAAAAAGATGAAAATTGGGGCTGAGCCCCGGTGGCGTAGTGGTTATGCGCGGGACTGCGGCCCACTGGGATGGAGGTTCAATTCCGGCTCCCAGGAGCAAAGGCTGGGCCTCCTACTCCCACCACCTGAGGGAAGTGATGCCTAAAAAAAAAAAGATGAAAATTGCACTGGTGAGAAAAGGCCAGAAAATTTGCACTAAATGCACCTGTTTATTCTTCAAGGTTAGCAAGGGCTGTCCTATGAGGATCTTATTTGGGAAATCATACCATGTCCATTTTACACCCCTAATCTTCCCCCTTCAGACTTCTTTGTGTTCCCCAAACCCAAAGAACATGGAAAACGAACAGGACTCGAGTTCCTTAAGAATGCCATCACTGTCATTTTGATATGCTATCAATCAAAGAGCACAGAATTCTTCAATAAAGGTTAGTGAGATAGAAACACCACCTTCAGGAGTAAATAGGTCAGGCTGGAGAAGACGTGTAGAAACAACGGGTGTGCATATTGGTATTTTTTGGTTTAATAAAGGCTTCTGTGATTTTGTAGTAATATTTTTTTACTTATGCTCATATATCATCAAAATAGTAGAAGCAACCAAAGATTCATCACCAATCTGGTGGACAAATCATTTACACTTCCAGTGAGGTCCCACTTGTTCCTGCTGCTGCGGGTCTGGGCACTATGCTTAGAAATTTATTGCCATTCCAGACAAATTGATAAGAAAGAGTAGATCAGAAGGAAAAAATAAAAGCAAATTCAAAGACAGTCCAGCTCAGAATCAGGGTGGCTACAAGTAAAGAGCAGGAAGAAGCCTTCAAGCAAGAACCTCACTAACCAACTATAGCCCTCTACTCAGAAGCGCAAACACACTCATGTCTTGACACTTCTCCTGCCACCATCACTGAATGGGCTGCACCAGTAGCCTGTGCCATTGCTATTGATTCTATTCTGAATAGTGGATTCCAGATAGTGCTTCATAGGATTTTCCAGGTCTGTTCTGGGAGGGAAGTTGATTGCCAGTTCTTTCTTCCAAGACACTTTGGGGTGCGCTCAAAACTCTAGATTTTTGATTAGCAATTGAACACATGTATTGCTTACCATGGGGACTGCATAATCATAGATTCTTGGATAAGGGTCCAAGAGAATCTCCCTCCAAATAATGTAAACATCCTATTTGGGTAAGTTTAGTGATTTAGGAAAGATCCTTGCGTGGAACAAATTATATGAGCTCAACTATTGACTGAAAGGCCGTGGGTTCAAACCCACTCAGAAGTGCCTGGGAAGAAAGACCTGGCAATCTGTTTTCAAGGGTTCACCTCCTTGAAGACTCTGTGGAGTCCAGTTCTACTGTGTATGCCATGAGTTGGCATCAATTCCAAGGTGGCTGGTTTGCTTGGCTTTGTTTTGTTTTAATGATGTATGGGCCAAGGGGGAGGGCAATTAGGAGCTGGCAGCAATCCATCAAAACCTCCAAAATGAATGCAGAAAGAATTTTTTAAAAATCTTTCATCCAGAGAAAAATTTACTAAAGTCTCCCAATGCCAAGGTAAAACCCTCCTTATTTTGGCCTTAGAAAGTGGGGGGAGGGCAGGGGCTAGAGAGGGTCATTGGTCATTCATTCTGTTTATGTTCCTAAGCTTAGGCTCCCTAAAGTGAAGTCTCTTCCTCTGGGCCCTCTTCCCGTCTTCCTTTTTTACAGTTCTGTAGGCACCTCATCCATCTAGCATACAATTCAATAGTTCCATCAGGTCGAGAAGAGTCATGCAACCATTAATTACCACGATCAATTTTAGAACACTTTCATCTTTCTGGCACTCACTGTTATTCATGTAATTGTTTTTTTTGTTTTGTTTTGTTTTTTAGGCATCACTGCCCTCAGATGGTGGGAGTGGAAGGCCCAGCCTTTGCTCCTGGGAGCCGGAATTGAACCTCCATCCCAGTGGGCCGCAGTCCTGCGCACAACCACTACGCCACTGGGGCTCAGCCCCTGTTTTTTCAATTGTGACAAAATATGCACAACGGAACACTCTCCAGCTCAACACCTTCTCTGTGTTCCCTTTAGTGCCCTTGATTCGACTCCTTGTGTTGTACAGCCATGATTGCCACTCCCTCTCCAAATTGTTCCACCCCATTAACATGAACTCAATGTCCCCTGGACAGAAACTTCCTTCTTCACCCATTACGGTAACCATTGGTCAAGTTTGGTTTCTTTTGTTTTTTCAGCCGTTTTCTTGAAGTGATATTCATATATCATACACTTCCTTAGTTAAATCACTTTTTAAAAAAGAATTACATGTACATCATCGCAATCAGTTCTAATGCTCCCTCCTCCCCCTCCTCACTTCTCTGGAGATCATAACTACCCTTTTCTTTAAGGGAGAGGCCTGTTGCGAATACCCTAGTGATTAGCTGCAGAAAGAGCCCAGTCTAAACTGGTGAAACTGCGAACAGATAGCAAAGGGTGACCAGTCATCTGAGGATCGTCAGAAGGAAGGCAAACTGAGCGGAGAAAGCAGAGGTAACTTGCTGGGGCGAGAGGGCGGGGTGGCAGGGGAGATGTGGAAAGAAATACTCATGTGTGTCTGGGAGATATTTGGGGGGCGGGGGCGATTGCATTTGTAAAACAAACCGGGATAATCTTAGCTTAAGACTGACAGCGAACTTCGATAGAAACGGAAGTGCGCGAGGCCGTGTCTTTTACTGCTTCTCTTGTGTTTTCTTGGTAAACAGTGGTGGCAAGATGCAATGAGATGTGCACAGGGACCGCGGAACAGGGAGGGAAGGTCTCTGCCCAAACAGAGCGGCGGGCTGGCAGGTGGTGCGGCCGTGGGATACGGCAAATGGCTCATTAAACTGTATGAAATTCCAGATTTGGTATGGGAAAGTCATTTTGGGGTGGTGTGTGAAAATCGCGGTGCATAAATTTTGAATATGTGAATGCGAGGAACCACCTGCGTCCGCATTCCATTTGGCTTTCCCCTGGACTTAGTAATATTAATTTTTTAAGATCATTTTATTAACAGCGCTTATATCAATCAGTGCATCAATTGTAACAAGCATATTTGTACATATATTGCCATCGTTGTTTTCTAAACATTGACATCCTATTTGAGCCCATGGTTTCAGTTCCTCTTTTTTCCCTCCCCTTCTCCCCCTCCCCCCCCCCACCAGGAATATAAATCTTTTCTCTCCAACTTGGGGCCACCATAATAATAACTAATACCTATGTAACACTTTGCAGTTTACAAAACACTTCTACTAATTATGATATTTAATCCTTAGTCTGGCTGGAAGCCAAATATCTCTGTTATCCTGGAGGGAATAGAGGCAGGTGGAAGCTTGTATCTGTGCCTTCCCCCCAAATATAAAGCCTAATCAGAAGAGAAACTGCAAGCTCTCCCAATGGGTATTTTGAGATGATCCCATGAGACCCAAGCTCAGTGTTGTCAAGTTGAGTCTGACACATAGCGTCCCCACAGGAGAGTGGAACTGCCCCATAGTTTTCCAAGGCGGCAAGTCTTTATGGAAGCAGCCTGCCTGATCTGCCTCCTGCTGTGAAGCTGGTGGGTTTGAACCATCAGCTTGTTGGTGAGCAACACATTGCTTAACCCACTGCGCCAGAAGTGTCTGAGAAGACAGTGGCGCTCCAAATTCTGAGTGCATCAAGTTCCCAGATTGCTACTCCCAACCAAGGTTTTAGAATCCAGGCAATCCAGAGTGTCATTTCTAACAAATTCCCAAGTGCCACTGCTGGCAGAAACCCCCACTCGAGCACCATGATATACAATGCTCTCTGAAGAAAGGGCTACATGATCAAATTGAGATATATTTATTAGGTAATAGAAAGCAAAATCCCTAAGAAGAGGAAATAGAATAGAATTATGAGTGACTTTTACTTTACCAATGCCATGACTTTCTTTTCTCTTCAATCAACATGATTTCAAGAGGAAAAATACTGTGTGCTTAAAATGATCTAAATGGAAATTAATAAAGTTTTAAAATATATAGATAATTTATTCCTAACAACAGTGGGAAATGTGTTGTATGCACAGTCTTATGTTAATTATAAGTGTTACCAGAATTTTTACAGTGAAAATATTGAAACTGTCGAGGATTTCATTGTACTTGGACTTCCAAGCAATGCCCATGGAAACAGGAGGTAAGAAATCAAAGGATGAATTTGCACCGGGCAAGTAGATCAGCAACAAAATACTTCTTTAAAGTGTTAAGAAGCCAAGCTATCACTTCAAAGGCTAAGGTGAGCCTGACCTAAGCTTGTCAATCACCTCAGATGCATGTAACAGCTAGATGAGGCCTCAGAAAGAATGGAGAAGGATTGGTGCCTTTGAAGGACAGTCTGGGTGGAGAATGCTAGACATGCCATGCAGTGCCAGAAGAACCCACCAATGTGTCTCTGAGGAAGTATGGCCATTATGTTGATGAGAAAGTGAGGATGGCAACACTAGGTCTCATGGTCTTTGGACGTGTTCTGTGGAGAGGTTGGTCTGTGGAGGACACCATGCTTGGTAAAGTAGAGGGGCAGCTGAAGACAGGAAGACTCCCAAGGAGCTGCGCTGACATGTTGGTTACAATCCTGTGCTTGAACAGCACTGCTTCTGAAGATGGCAGATGTCTGGGCCATGCTTCATTCTTTTGTACATAGGGTCACAAAAGGATGAACCTACATAGCCTACCTAGCAGCATCTTTAGAGTTTACGACTCATTCTTAGTTTATTTTTCTTTTTTGGCATTTTGATGGAATATTATTTTTACAATCTGGAAAATAAAGCTGTAATTTAAAAAATGATGTATAGGGGTTGTAGAAACGTTGGTTCTAATTTTATCTAACATGTTCTTTTAAAACCTACCTAAAAAAAAAAACATGCTGCCACTTTTGTGCAAGCAATCTTTGTAAAAGAATCACACTTCCCTTGTAACAGAGTTCATATAATAGGCAATTTGGAGCTATTTACTAGTGCAAAAAATGAATTATACCATTAAATCAACTAGCATCAAATTACCTTATTTCATTGTATATAGACTATAATTAAGGCAAGTCTAAACAAGACTAGTCTTTTCTTTCTTTTTGTCCCTGCTTCCCATAATAATCTAGTTCATCAACTTGCTGACTTCTTTTATGTGTTTTACCCAGCTGTGTGAAAACTGCCCCCAGGTAATGTAGTTTGAAAACAGACCACGCTCTGCCATCCGTACTGAACAATAAATGGCTTGTTTATTTCAGAAAAACTCTGGTAAACCCATGCATGTTGTGATACGTTGATTGCAACAACCACATGCTAGGAGAATGGACTCCAGGAATGCCAGTTCGTACTGCACTCATTTTGGTGTAGGGAAAATAGTCCCATTAGAAAAGGAATGAATGAATAGCTCAAACATTAGCTGCATTAAAGTTAGAAGCAAGATACATTCCCCCCAAAAGATTCAAGATTATTTGCAAGAAATGGCTTCAGTCAAACTGGGGCTGTTTAAAATGAAACCAGTTGTTTATACTGTGCTCCTGTAAATAATTCTGCAAAATGAGTATATGGGAGGTCTGTATGTATTGTATGATTTTTCCTGGAAATCTAAACCTGCTCTAAAAATGACAGTCTATTAAAAATACCCGGTCTTTATTTAAGGAATGTATATAAATGGCTAATAAACACCTAAAAAATATGCTCACCATAATTAGTCAACGGAAAATGCGTAACAGAACCAGAATTAAATGCTACTTATCCACACTAGAAAGGTGATTATCAGAAAGAATTGTTAAGCACTAGTGTTGCTAACGGTGTAGAGACATGGAAATCCTCATCTATTTCTGGTGGAAATGGTTCAATCATTGCGAAAAATTGTTTGGAGGTTCCTTAAAAATATAATCATAGAATTGTCATATGACCCAGTATTTCTACACCCCCTCACTCCCCAAAAGAAAGAATGAAAGAGATCCAAAGAGATAATTACTTGCACACTGATGTTCATTGCAGCATTATTCACAAGAGCCAAGAGGTGACAACAAATCCAGTGTCCATCAACAGATGAATTAAACTAAACTAAACTAAACTCAGTACCTTCTAATGGATTCTGACTCATAGTGACCTATGAGTGTCCAGGTCACTCATAGTGACCTCAATGAAGTGTCCAGGGGCACTTGATTCCAGCCAAGCCTCTTGCCCGAAAGCATCCAATTTTTCTTTCTCCAGAGGCTGGAAAGTTCACTACTCCATCTCCTGCTCTGCCTTCTATTTCTGCTGCTGTTGCTCCTGTCTCTCCTCTGGTATCAAACTCTTCTAGATCAAGGAGGTTCCCTGCTCAGGAATCTCAGAGTCTAAAAGGGGCATTCCACTCCCGACTCTTGCTCATGGAGCAGCTGCTGGTTTTGAACTGCTGACCTTGCAGCCAACTGGAAACCCCAATGCCACTAGGGCTCTAATAGCAGATGAATAGACACAAACATTGTCAAGGAGTGATTATACTAACAAAGTTAAAAAGCTAGACTTGCTCTGAGAAGTTGCAGTAATGAGTCATTTATTTTTTCCTCTCCTACTGCTACCAGCTCTGAGGACATTTACTATTCTGGGCCATTTAGAGGGTAGAACTGCCCCTGCGAGTTTCTGAGAGTGTAACTCTTTTTTTGTTGGGGTTGTTGTTTGAGACTCACTTTTTATGGGAGTAGACATCTCCATCTTTCTCTCATGGAGCAGCTGCTAGTTTTGAACTGCTGACCTTGCAGTTAGCAGCCAACTGGAAACCCCAATGGTACTATGGCTCCTACAGCAGATGAATAGACACAAATATTGTGATATAGCCGAACAATATAGATACATAAAGAGAAAAGAAATTCAAATACCAAGGCATGGATGAGCCTTGACATTTTGCTGAGTGAAATAAGTCACACACCAAAGACAAATATTTTATTATCCCACTTATTTAAAATGCCTAGGAAAACGATAGACTAAAAGTATAGTAGAAGTTGCCAAAGGTTAGTAGGTGGGGAGGGGACAACGGGGTGCCATTCACTGCCTAAGGAATATGAGATTCTTGTTGAGGGTGATGGCAGTATCGGTGGCAATGATTGCACAGAAGAGTGTAACTAATGTGATTCAATTGTGCAATTCAAAAAGGTCAAATGAGATATCTTTTTACTACAATAAAGTTTTTAAATATTTCAGTTAAGAACACAAATGTTGTACATCTGTTAAGTGCCCAACCCTGTAAGAACTATGAAAAGTTTCCTGTCATAAATGAACTTTCATTTAAATTGGTTGAGATGATGCATACTCACATGACACAAGAAGAGACAAATAGAAGATAATATAAATGGTGGTTACATAATTTCATGTCAACTTGATAAAGTGTTGAAGCAGAGTTTAGTCTGTCAGTCAGGTTGCACTTGATGACTTCCTTTGGAGGCTCAACCAAGATAAAGAGCTCCCTGGAGGCTCCTTCTCTCTGCTTTCCCCTTCATGCCAGGAGCCAGACTGAGACCTGTGAGAGCCAGGGAGATGCATTCACCTACATTGCATCCTCAAGACTTTGCACATTTTACACCATTGTATGTGGTTGTTTAGGTCTGAAGAGAGATTTATAGACTGGTATTGGACTTACGGACTTGATCTGGACTGGATTGGGATGTGTTCCTAATATACAATTAATTGTTGATATAAATCTTTTTCTTACACATATATGTGTCAGTGTATAGTTTCTCTAGTCAATTCAGTCCAGTACAATAAATGACTTCATGAAGTTAGCTCATGGATCTAGAAAAGGAAGTATGACTCAATAAACACAACTCTAAAAGATCAGTGACAATTCTGAATGTTTAATGGCATACTGATTGCCATTGGGTCAGTGCTGGTGCAGAGCAACCCTCCAAGACAGGGTTGAACTTCCTCTGTGAGTTTCCAAGATGGGAGTAGAAATCCCCCTCTTTCTCTCTCAGAGAGGCTCTTTTTGGAACTGCCAATCTTATGGATCACAGCCCAACTAGTGACCACTATGCCACCAGGATTCCTTGTTTGGCAGTATTCCATACCTAAAAGGAGCGATTATGCTAACAAAATTTAACACCTAGACTTGCTCTGAGAAGTTGCAGTCATGAGTCATTTCTCTTTTCTTTCCTCTCTGACTGCTACCAGACCTGGGGACATTTACTGTTCTGTTGTAATCCAGTGAGGATGCTGGAGCATGAGGAGAATTTTCTCCTAGGAAGGAGTGGTACCTCTTGGATGTTATAAGAAAGGTTACTCAAACCGAAATCAAAAGGCAAACTCTTACGTCACAGGAGGCACAGAGGGTGCTAGATAGATAGATGATAGATAGGTAGATAGATAGATAGATATAGATACGTGTGTATTTAAAAGTATATATATATACATACATATGTGTTGAGCCCAGGCTCCATGTGTGTGTGTAGAGAGAGAGAGAGAGACAGAGAGAGAGAGAGAGAGAGAGAGAGAGAGACTACCTAGGAAATCTCACTGTTAGCAAGAGCCAGGAGTGGAAAGCTCCTTTTAGACTCAGATTCCTGAGCAGGGACCCTCCTTGATCGAGAAGAGTTTGATACCAGAGGAGAGACAGGAGCAGCAGCAGCAGAACTAGAAGGCAGAGCAGGAGATGGAGCAGTGAACTGTCCAGCCTCTGGAGAAAATTGGGTGCCTTCAGGCAAGAGGCTGCCTGGAATGGAGTGCCTCTGGATACCTCATTGAGGGATCTGGGTTTGCTGATCCATAAGTTGTAGCTGAGCACTCTGGGTTGAGGCTCACAGCAAATCAGCCTGTCCTTTGGGCATTTATTAGCAGTCCTGAAAGAGTTTTGTAACATTGTGTGAGGCGGACTGAGGCCTGGCCATTACACTGAGAACTAAAGAGAGGCTTGCCTGGAGAAACAGTCAAAAACAAACTGTCCTGACTCACCCACTCTATCCTGAGCATTTATCATGTCAACTGGTACCTGTAAACTTCCCCCATAAACCCCATAATCATAAGCATTGTCTGTGAGTTCCGTGTGGCCATTCCAAAGAATTACCAAACCCAGTCTCGAAGTGGAATCCTACGGGTGGGACGGTTGGTGTCAGAACGGGTAGGGTCGGACAAGTCTGAGGCCATCTCATACAGACCTGCCTTGGGCAATGCTGACGTGAAGTCTAGTTCTCTGTCCCCTATAAAGCTGGGAAAGCTTAGATGGCACCCAGCTCTCTTTTTTATACCTCCATGAGTCAATGTCAACCCAATGGCAGATCGTCTTCATGCTGTTTTATGAAGGAACTTGATCTTCTCTTTCGCAAAAGCTATCTGTCTCCATCCTCAGGCTGGTAGCAAAATGACAGTGGTGGTTTGTAAAGTGCATCTAGATGTGGACAGAGTGGAGGTCAGGCTATGTCCCACGTACTGACCCCACATAACCACCTGATTTTGCAAAATAAAAAAGTATTTCTTTTCTTTATTGTCTGTGACTGCTTTCCATGCTGTAATAACACACTGAGTAAATGCATCAGCGACATGAAAAATTTCCAACAAACCTAGGCCAGATCAAGAGGCCATAAGACCAGAGCTGCTCATCATTCTTACCCATTAAATATCTGACTAGCCAAGTGTTCACAAATATTTATTGGATACAGTCAGTCCCTATAGGAGCCCTAGTAGCACACAGGGTTATATGTCTAACTTTCAACCACAAGGTCAGCAGTTCAAAACTACCATCTGCTCCACAGAAGAAAGATGTGGCTTTCTACTATTTGTAAAGAATTGAAGTCTCAGCTGAGCCTCAGTGGTGTAGTGGTTGTGTGTGGGACTGTGGCCCACAGGGTTGATGGTTCAAATCCACAGCAGCTCTCCTGGAGCAAGACTGGGCTTCCTATTCCCACCAGGGCAGTGATGCAGAAAAAAAAACAATTGACGTCTCAGAAACCCACAGTGACATTTGTACACTGTCCTAGAGAATTGCTGTGAGTCAGAATGGGCTAAGATGGGAATGGAAGAGAGAAGAGAGAGTAGGGCATGGAATAACACCCACTGAGGGTTTCCTGTGAGCCACGTATTTGTGCAACACCCTTACATGCTTTCTGTCATTGTATGAAGTCAGTTGCCACCAGGCATGAGGAACTTTGGCAAAGAGAAAGGAAAGAGACTTTCATTAATATAAGCTAGAGAGAGGACATATCTCCATTTGTGTGACCATCACCTGGGAGCTTTTCAAAAACCATACCAAACTCATGTGCCATCTATTTCAGTGCCAACTCACAGTGACCCTACAGGACAGTGTAGAAGTGCCCTTGTGAGTTACTGAGCCTGTACATCTTAACAGGTTGGCTGGTGGTTTTGAACTGCTGACCTTGCAATTAGTAGCCCAACATGCAACCCTTATGCTACTAGCCCTTAGGGCTCTTTTCAAACACCTCTAAGTTAGATATTCTTTCTAATCTTTCTATTTTTTTCTGAGATCTTGAAAACTTACAACTAGTGGAAAACTGAGGAACTCCATGCAAAAAGTGGTTTGTGCAAAACATTAACAAGGTGGATCACAAAAGGAATGATCTCAATTTTCTGTGAGAGAGAATGTGATGAAAGCCATCAATTTTTGAGCATTGTGCATGCCATGTGACTTGTATACTAAGCTAAACTAATATTCACAAGAAACTTGTGATACATTGAAGTTGCATAGGAATTACTGATTTGACCAAGAAATGTCAAAACCCTGACCACAGTGACTTAGAAAAAAGTATGAGCTTATATTTCTTGACTTAAGAGTAGTTCAATCAAGAGTTATGGCATTGATGAAGCTTCTTGGTGATGCTATCACCCCATAAAATAGAATTGACTCAATGGCTGTGGCTTCGATTTGGGTCCTTAGCATGCTCAACTTTAATCTTAGGCTTGTCATCTAATGATTACAACATGGCTACATCACCTTCAGGTATTACATACACCTTCAGGAGATAATGAAAAGTCTGGGCCAGCCACATTTGTCCCTATTATATCAGGAATGCAAACACTTTCCTAGAAATCCCCTTTCCAGTTCTACCTTATAGAACTGGGTCACATGGAAACCCTTCATTGGAATGGAATCTGAGAAAGTAAGGAATAGGATTGTCAGGGGTGCCTTAGACTGGCATAGGCACACTGCAACCAAATGTGGACAAATGCCATTTTAAGAAAAAAAAGTCTTACTGGAACACAGTCATGCCTAATGGCAATTTACATATTGTCTCTAGCTGTGAGTAGGAACCCACTCAATGATAATGAGTTTGGTTTTGTGTTTTACAGTTATTTTCATATAACAATGGCAGTGCATTGATAATATCAACTGACCCTTTACAGTATAGATTTGCCAGCCCTTGCCTTGGACCAAATGTGTGCCACCATCAGTTGTTGTTAAGTGCTACCAAGTCATTTCCAACTCACCATGACTCTATGTACAGTGGAATGAAACACAGCATGGTCCGGCACTATCCTTAGAATTGTTCCTGTGGCTGGGCCCATTATAGCAGCCATTGTGTGAACCCCTCCCCTGAAAGGCCTTCTTCTTGTTAGCTGTTTACCAAGTATGATGTCCTTTTCCTGACAACATGTCTAAAGTTTGAAAGATGAAGTCTCTGCTTCCTTGCCTCTAAGGAGCACTTTGGCCATACTTCTACCAAGATAGATTGCTTTTTTCCTTTGAGCAGTCCCCAGTACTTTTTGTGTTCTTCTCCAGCACCAAAGTGCACAAGCATAGATTCTTTTTCAGTCTCCCTTATTCAGTGTCCAATCTTCACATACATATGAGGCAATTGAAAATTACTATGGCTTGGCTCAGGCACACCTTAATCCCCAAAGTATCATCCTTGTCAATAATCTAAAGATGTCTTATGTAGCAGATTTACCTAATGCAGTACACCTTTTTTGTTTTGTTTTTAATCTTTGCAATATGCCTTTTGATCTCTTGACTGCGGCTTCAATGAGAATAGATTGTGGATCCTTGACCACTTCAACCTTTTCTCCATTTATCACGGTGTTACCTTTTAGTCCAGTTGTGGGAATTTGGTCTTCCCCATATTGAGTTATATATTGGAGACTGCAAAGAGGAAGTCATATTGCCATTAGGCTGGCCTATTTTCCACATGTAGCTTTTGTTATTTCTGTTTGGGGAAACCCAAAGACCCAATTTGAGTGCAGCACTGAATTCAAACTCAGGACTCTTTGAGCTCATGTCCTCTGGGCCATTTCACATTTTTATGAGTTTTCTCATCTGTAAGGAGGTATAAGTTGCTATATCTGTAATTGACACAAAGGATAGAGAACTAATGTACTTATCTGAATGGGTGTAAAGGTAAACATTTACTATTCTACTGCATACTGTGCGCATGTTCCATCTTATTCTCTCTTCCCTGCATGTATACACAGAATCTTTGTCCTTGAGTTTCTTTAGTATAGATCTTTTTATCTTTTTCTCACCAGTAGAGCAATTAAAAAATTAAAAGGGCTCATTAAAAACTTGCTGTACCCCTCTATTAACTCATATTTGTTTACTAGACATAATACATAAAAATAAGGGAGACACATGCATATGTATGGACTCATTCAACAAAATTTATTGACCAAGTTTTCTGCCCCTCATATTGGTCACATTTTTGTGGGAAGAGGTAGGCTGTGGGATACACACACACACACACACACATACATACACACTTTTTGAGCTGTTTCAAGTTTGCAGTCTAGTCCATGGATGGTGAATGACTGACTGAAGGGTAATGCCTATCACCCTTTTTGGCCCTACGAGGTGAAAATGACTGGAGCAGTGGAGTTTAAAGCTAATTCAAGAGGTCTGCTGGTAGATATCGTTTGCATGATGGCAGCCTCTCGGGCCCCAACCTTGGGCTGTTCTGCCCTTTCATTCCCTCACTTGAAACTACAGCACAAGGAGTACGAGAGCCAAGAAAAAGTTACTATGACACAAAGCAAACGAGCAAAGGAACAAGCAGAAGGAAGGGATGCTGTGTTAGTCCAGGTAGACTAGAGAAACAAATTCATAAACATGTATATGTATATAAGAAAGAGGTTTATATACAAGAGCAATTGAACATTGAGGAAACAATCCCGTCCAAGGTCATAAATTCAATATTAGCCCATATGTCTGATACCAATCTATGAAACCCTCTTTAGATCACAAAGCATATGCAATGACACCAGAGCAATCACAGGCCAGTGGGTGCAGAGTCTTGTGTATCCAGTGGTGGAAGAAGCATCTAAGAGCTGGCAGGGACCTTTCTGTGGCTTCTCAAGCATCTCAGTGCTGTCAGGAGTCTCCAAGTGGCTTTTCTGGCTTCAAAGGTCTGGTTCCATCAGGGTAAGCCCATGTGGCTTCTCCTGCGGGATGTCTCACGAGGAGTCAGCGTTGTGTCAGTAGAACATCCTCAAGGGACTGAGCCATAAGTCTCTCACCTCCAAGGAGGAAATATGGCCAGATTTCCCAGAATTCTCAGGTGAAGGCCATGCCCACACGGAAGTTTCATTAGCTATTTCCAGATTGACAGGATAGATGCCACCCCTACACTTCCAGTCCTGAAATTGACAAAAAATTACATAACTGCCACAGCTGCTTTAGCAAATCTATTTCTCTTGTTTTTCCACTCACCGTTCTCCACAAACCAATATAAAAGAAGTTAGAAGAAACAGCTTCCCTCTTTCCCTTCTTAACACACAAGCAAACACACACACAAACAAAAATAGTTACTATAAATAGACTCTGACTCCAAAAAGCTTAGGTGTGTCAGAGTACTACACATTGGGGTTTCCAAAGGTGGGTTTCTTAGAAGTAGATCATCAGGGCTTTCCTCTGGGTCAACTCAAATCTCTCTCCCTTTATTTTCTGTTACTTGCCCACTCTTTAATTATTGGCACTACCTGTGGACTTCTAAATTTGATAAACTTTTGTAAATGCTCTTTCCTTCTCTTGACTCAGCTTGTTTGCTCTCCGCTGATTTACCATCACCAGGTTTAATATCTCAGACTTCACCTTTAAATCAACTCCCTCAAAAAACTCTTCTTTGATGGTTGAAGGTACCTACATCTAACAGCAATAACATCGCATGTGCTGCATTGTGTTGTCTGTCAACGTGTCCATCTTTTGTTGGAGTCTATCAGCAAAGCATCTGAGAAATCACATCTGGCATATTCAATGTGCTCAAAGGTAACTGACAGCTAAATGAATGAGTGTAAGAGTAAGAATTTGGAGGGGCCCCTAACCCTCCTAATGGGTCAGGCCACCAAATTCCTACCCACATTTTGTTTCCTGTTCCCTAGAGGTTTTTATTTGCTCCCAAGAGTTTGTTTGGACACTGTTAACCAGAAAAAGTGTCTTTGTTTGGAGATCTTATCGGGGGGCCTCCACTATTGGGTGTCGCTTTTCTCTATCTCTCCAGTCAAGCATTTCTCTGGGGCCAGAGTTCTCCCCCCTGCCCCCCCGCCCCCCACACACACATGTTAAGTGGTGGAGCCTGTTGTCCTGGACAGAGTGCAAAAACTGCAATGTCATCTCACTTTCTTACAGGGCCACTGACCAGAAGAAACATAAGAAACCAGGAGACTGATGGGGGTCTCCTGATATGGACCAGCTAGTGGGTCTGTTTAAAATTCCTTATCTGACATTTCTCACACATCAGCAGTGCCACAGGCCTACCCAGGCTTATCTTCAGAGCTGGCGCTTCAAAGAGATACGAGAATACCACTCTCCCCGTCAGATGCTCTATGCCAGTGAGACGGCAGGAGCAATTTGGAATCAGGCAATTTAACACTTATAACCTATTAATGTTTGCTTTCAATCTTTTCCTGTTATGAAAATAATTAAGTGCTCACTGTGGAAAATGTTGAAAGAAAACCACAATTCAATATGTTGGATATATTTCTCTTAGTCTTTTATTATATGTTGTTTTAGGCAACACAGTTGGACAGTTCTTGGCCAGCTAACCATAATAGTTGGGGTTCAAACCTACTGGCCGCTTTGTAGGAGAAACTTGAGGTTGTTTGCCCCCATCAATATTCACCAAAAAAAGTCTGAGAAACCTTATCCAGGAACCCTATGAGTCAAAATTGACTCAGTGGCAGTGGGTTTGTTTGTTGTTTGTCTGTTTTAATAGTTGGGATCATGTATGCTTTATAGCAAATAAGAATTTGTATCTGGGTTTGTTTGTTTCATTTTAAAATATAGCTGGAATACTTCCCCAAAGTTTTATACTTAGTAAACCTTTGTTTAGTGGCTTCATAACTGTATAGCTTATTTAACAACTTCCTCCTTGTTAGGTATTTACATGGTTCCCAAGATTTTTCTTCTCAATTATGCCCTGGAACATAAAAAGTCTTTTGTGGATTTGTACTTATTTTCTTAGGCTGGATTTCAAAGCAATATCAAGGGATATGAATGTTAAAAATCTTATCTATTCCAAGACAACTTGCAGAAAAACTCCTTCGATTTATGTTTTTACCAGAAATACTTAAGAATGTCAGTTTATTACTCTCTATGCTAGGCTGGATAGTCTCCTCCACTCCATGCATTTTTTTTTTAATTTGAAAAAAAATCTTCCTTAAAATTTTAATTTGTATTCACTTTATTAGTAATGAAGGTAAACATTTTTCTCTAGTAAATATTTCTTTTTTATACATTTCAGAATTTGTGCATTTCCTCTTTCCACCTCTATGAGATTCAGTTTCCTTATTCCTGAAATAAAGCAGAAATAGTAGCAATAGTACCTGCCACAACTCAAAAGTTCATGAACTGACAAATGGATAAACCAAATGCGATATAACTCTGCAACGGAATATTATTCAGCCTTCAAAATGAATGGAGTAATTATACCTGCTACATGGGTACATCTTCCAAGCATGCTAGGTGAAATAAACCAGTCAAAAACACACTACACACACAAATGTATTTTATGATTCCTTTTATATGAAATGTACAGACTAGAAAAATATTTAGAGAAAGAACATTAGTAGTTAAAGCATGGGACGATGGGAGAATTTGGAGTACATAAAACTAAAAACAAACTCACTGTCACTCCGTTGAACCCAACTCATAGTGACCCCATAAGAAAGAGTAGCGTTATCCCCATATCTGTACTTGAGTAAAAAGCCTCCTCTTTTTCTCAAGGATCTGCTGACAGTTTTGAATTTCTGACCTTGTGATTAGCAACCCGTCTTATAACCCACTACACTACAAGGGCTTCTTTGAGCATAGAAAATGCTTATTAAAGGTTTGCTGAATTCATTAGACTTGAAGGTGGATTGATTCCCCTGCATCCTCTATAAGTGTTATAAGTTTTAGAAAAATCCCCCCATGTCTACCCTTATGGTCACTTCTGCCTCTTAATCACAAAAACAATCTGTAAGAGAAGTTCTAAATATTTAACCTTTCTGTTTGTTTGAATCCAAGTTAAACTGGAATTTAGTGTAACTATGTTCGTGGAATGTTCACTGCATGCTGCAACAGAGCTGATTAGAGGAGGCATAATGGAGGTTCTTATCAGAGACTTCGTACAATTAAACGTTTACATTCTGCCCTTTGATTGTGAAAGCATGCACACACACAAACTGGTTTTACTCAGGGTCTTATTTCCTTTCACACAAAGTGTCTGACATCCTCTCAAATTAAAAAAGAGAGAACAAATGAAAGGAGTAGAGAAACTATGAAAAGTTGGCAGCGATTCTGGACCCAAATAGCCACAAGTTATTGCTGTTGTATGCTGACGAGGCTTATTGCTCTCTGAAGCCAGAAAGCAACTGGGCCCCTGAAGCCAGAAAGCAACAGAGAGAAGAAATATTTATGAGTAATGTTCAATGATGCGTCATAGCTATAGCCAGCCGGAAATTCCTGATATGCTAGTATTAATAACTGCTGAAACGACTGCTTCCCACTGGAATAGGTGGGGAGGATCTTCTTAACTTTATGACAGAAAGAATGAAGGAAGTATAATGAGATGATCCTACTAACATTCTAATTCACTATAACTCCAATCGTAACTGATCCTTACTGAATGCTTTTTATGTGGCACTGTCCCCAACAATTTACACAGGTTAATAACAGTAGGAACTCTTACCATCCCCTTTTTACAAATATGAAACTAGGGTACAGCTTGATTACTTAAATTGCTCAAAGTCACACGGGTTATATATAATGCATGAGCCAGGATTTATAGAAAGCTTTCTACAGCTTTTGTTCATCATGCTTTACTGCTTTTCTGAATAGTTGCAGAGATAAGCTGACAAGCTTATCTGTGTCAGGATGTGACCTTTGGGGAAAGACTTCTTGCAACATATACTAAAATACCAATAGCATATGTATTTGACCTAAAAACCCAATAGCACATTATACAGAAATCCTAGATAGGTACTTAGAGTACATGCAGATTTACTTGCAATAATGTTTATTGCAACGTAGGTGGCAAGACCTGGAAAAGCTTCAATGTCTATTAATTATTGAAGGTTGAAGTAATTGTGATACAGTAGATTAGGCAGCTATGTTTGGAATACATTGAATCTAGGTCTGTGGACCTGGAAATATCTCTGAAATATATGATTACAGGAGAAAAGTAAATAGCAGAGAAGCTTGTAGAGTGTGAGCTACTATAATAAAATAGTAAACTAAGTATACGTATTTGAGGGGGCTTCAAAATTCCATGGAAAAGTTTTATTATTTTTTAATTCTGTTTTTCCATGAATTATTTGAAGCCCTCTTGTATGCCCTCATACGTAAATGAGAATTGAGTGGAATTAGAAAGAAGAAGTAGGCCCAGGGAGAGGTAAGAAAACCAAAATGAAACAGCACAAAAAAATAAGCATGGTATTATGTCACATGAAAATGTTAGCTATAACATTCTATTGTACAAGTGTAATAGCAATTACAGGGTACTTCCAAAAGTACATGGAAAATGGAATGAAAAGAGAAGGGAATTTTTCCACTTACTTTTTGAAGCCCCCATGAAAATAGCAATTCACTTGCATATTAGGGAAGAAGTCAGAAAAAGATAAGGGCAAACAGAAAGAATATTAAATACTACTTGGGTTAAATGAGGATAGTGTGAAAGAAATTGGGGGAGTGGTAATTACAGTTTCCATATGAGATTAAGGTTCACCCTTGAATGGGCTTGGGAGCCTTTTTTTCTCCCTGGGGAGTTGGATTCCTGGACTCATTCTAGAAAGACCGGGATTCCCAATTTTATGACTGAAATGGACTTCTTTGGGTCATATGGTATCATAGAGCTCTACCGAGTGTCAATTCCAAGCCAGATGGTCTTAGAATATAGCTTCAGACAAATCGTCTCCTGGGAAGAGTGGGAGGAAATTATGTTTAGTGAAGTTAGCCAAGCAAAAAGGAACAAGTGCAACATGAATCTACTTAGGTCAGCTTAAAAAGCACAATGGGCATAGAGGATAAGCTACTGAAAGCATAATTCCTGGGTTGAGGCCCAGTCACTTTCGCAGGCATCAGACCCAACCCAAGGATGCATATGGCATTCAACTAAAAAGGAGGAGAAGGAAATGGGAGGTGGTGCTTCGAATCCACCCATGGGGAGGGAATTGTTTATGTCTCCACAGGAAAGGGAGAGAGGGGCCAGAACTCATCCTGGACCACCAAGCCTTGAGGGAAACACTGTCGTGGAGCAGTGAACAGAGAGGATAGCCGAGCTGCATCTAAGCTGAGCTATGCTGACCTCCTCTCCAGAAGAGTGCACACTACAGAGGACAGCACTAAAGATGTTGTCCACTGAGGGTGGCAACTCTGTCCAGACTGTACAGGAGAAAACTAAGAGAGAAAGAGAAAGAGAGAGTGGACTTCATCAAGGCCCACCAAGCCCCAAGGATGGCATCCCTGCTTGGAGCAGCCAATGCACAGAGAGGACTGTAGGACTGGCCCCACTATGAGACATGACGTCCCCTTACTGACCCACAGAATTACAGGGGACAGCACTGGAGACACAGTGCAGAAAGTGTGTCCAGTACGCCCCACACAAGACAGGGTGAAAAAGAAGGGAGTGCAACAGAGCATCAAAGGGAGCAAGATAATGAATGAAGACCCTGAGGGATCCTGAAAATCAACTTCTGACTTGGCCCTCGGAACTGATTGGAAACCATTCATAAAAGTCTGCAGACAAACTTGGAATGATTTATAGAGGGTTTTTTTCTTTTCTTTTTCTCTGTCTATCTAGATAAGATAGACAGGATAAACAATCTCAAGGAGAAAGCAATGGGACTAACAGTGCCAGGGGTACATGGAAGAGGAGGAGGCTGGGGAAGGGGAGTGGGGAGCCAACAAACTCATGGACAACGAAACAATAAGGGATATGAAATCAGTGGTGAGGAGGGTATGGACTGCCTGGTGGGCTTTGAACAAATGCCCTGTAGCTGAGAGCAATTACTGAGAGCTGAATGAAGGGCAAACATGATGGTGGGACAGGAGGAAAGTAAAAGGAAATAGATGAAAAAATTAGGAACCAAAGCTAATTATAGAGGTATGAATATAGGCATGTATACATGCAAGCATAGTAATTTATAATGATAAGGATATAGACCTATGTACATATAAATATGTAAAGTTTTTAAAGAAAATCTTTGGGGGCTCTTACAGCTCTCATAACATTCCATACATCAATTGTATCAAGCATATGTGTACATATGTTGCTCTTATCATTTTCTAAGCATTTACTTTCTATTTGAGCCCTTGGCAATATGTTAATAGCACATGGATTTGGGGCCTCTCCTCAAGTACTCCCTCAATGCAAGAACTTTGTTTTAATAAACTGGCATTCTGAGATAACTATCTTCCCAATATGATTGCTGAGGACAAAATGGGTGCATAAGCAAATGTGGTGAAGAAAGCTAATGGTGCCTGGCTATCAAAAGACATAGTGCCTGAGGCCTTAAAGGCTGGATGTTAAACAAGCGGCCATCTTGCAGGAAAGCAACAAAGTCCACATGGTAAAGCACACCAGCCTGTATTATCATGAAATGCTGACAGGATCAGGTATCAGGCATCAGAAGAGCCAAAACAATCATATTGATGCGAACTGGGGGTAAAGTTGAAACCCAAACCCAAAGCCCATCTATAGACAATTGAGTATCCCCTGACACAAGGGTCCCAAGAAAGGGATGATTCAGCCAGGGTGCAGTGTAGCCCTGATAAAACACACAACATTCCTCTAGTTCTTGAGTGCTTCCCCTCCCCATCCCTCACTATCATGACCTCAGTACGATCTTACAAATCGTGCTAGACTGGAGTAAGTACATTGGTACAGATAAGAATTCTCCACGTATGGAATCTAGGACATAGAAACCCCTCAGCAACAATAGTGGGAGTAGAGATACCATGGGGGGGGGGGTAGGGAGAGAAAGGAGGAAGATTCACAAGATTGAATATTTAGCTCTCCCCACCCAGAGTGACAAATAATAGAAATGTGAGTGAACAGAGATAACAGACAGTGAAAGATACTAAATAGCAACAATGTATTGTTGATCAAGGATACAGGAGGGTGGGAGAGGAAGAGGAAAAAAGAGGAGCTGATACCAAGGGATCAAGTCCAAGAAAATGTTTAGGAAATGTTGATAACAACACATGTACGAGTGTGCTTGATACAATTGAATTATGGGTTGTTGTAAGATCTGTAAGAGCCCTCAATAAAATGATTAATAATAATAAAGATTACCCAATTTACTTGGCCTTACACCTCTTAAAAAAAAAAGTTTTACTTGACACCCCCATGGCAATTAGCACTTTTTATTTCTTTATTTGAGATGAACTTGTTTATTACTGAAGACTCCAAATCCATTTCGATTTTACTTTTCTTCCTTTTTTTCTTTTTTAGGCCACTCAGCCACTGTTTAGGTTTGGAGTATAAGGGATCTGGAGGGCCTGTTGTTGTTTGTTTTGGTTTTAAAAGAAAACAGCTGCATTACAAAGGTCAAGAAATGAAATCAATGACAATACCCTGTTAGACTTCATTTTTTTGTCCCCTCCCCCACCCTTCCTCTCTTCTTGTTTTCTCGCCATCCCTGGCCTCCTCATAGCCACCGTCTCGTCTATTGGTATATAAACCACGTTCTTTCTTCCTTTTTTCCTTATAGCACTGGTGACATTAAATATTAATCTTTATAAGATTGACTGATTTTGCTAAGAATAATGTTCTCTAGTTTTGTCCATGTTTTATGGTGTATAAGAGAGTTATTGTTTTTATTGATGCGTAAATTTCCATAGTATGGATGTACCAAGGCTTGTTTTTATACGTTCCTCTGTAGATATGGTTTGGGGTTGTTGTTTACTTGTTTTATCCTGGCAGCAGTTAAAAACTTTTGTATCATAGTCCATAATTCACAATAAAGTGTAGGTCTTTACTTTTGTTGTCATTTTTGGATCATTCTAGTGCCTCCCAGAGTTTGGTTTGGTTCACTTTGGGAAAGTAATGAAGATGAAATACAGACAATAATATAGGGGCCTGTTAATTTGCCCAGTTCATATGCCTTCATTAGCAGAAAGCTGTTATCTTTTATACCTAGATTGTTCAAAAATTCAAAACTCTCCCTCAGTTCAAATAGTTGTGATCGACTTTCAAAAGCTAGGTTGAGAGAAAGGAAATCAGTGAGTTAATCAAGGCTAAAGTATCTTTGGTTCTGTTTTTACCATACTGGGTTCCTGATAGCCCTTCATAGTTCTGTGCACCGAGTTTGTCTACTTCTGGCCCAGGTTGCATTCTGGTGGCACAGCGCACCAAGTTTTGGCTTTAATGTTCAGCTCCTTGGCAAATTTAGTGCATATTCAGTGTGCTCAGTTATTGCTTACAACATCATTCAGCCTCAGTCAGAAGTTGTACCGGGTCCATTACCACACAGATAGTCGTCTCTCTGGTAAGTGCCTCCCTACAGCCCCTGGTCTTTCCTATCAACAGATATTCACCAAGCACACCCCCATCCATTTGAGGGCCAGTAACCTTGAACAATCCATCTCTTTTGCTTTTCCCCTAAGATCATCTCCTTGTATAACTCCCCGGGTAGGGGCTGGAGAACCATTTGCATTGCATTTGTTGGAAATGGTATCCCTCAGTACACATCTCTAAAGGATACATAGATTCACCACAACATATTACAATATGAATGGTGCTCTCTGGAGTTGTGTAACTGACTCCTCCACCTAACTCCCTACCCCAGTTTCTATCCACAGAGTATGGGAAAGGAGAGATATTTGACATTGAAATCAGACTATTATTCCCGTCTCCCAAGAAGTGGTGCCTTATCATTACATAATAAAAAAGGACCACTGAAAGAATTTGCAAAACAAAACAAAAAATCTTCTTCAAGGTGATTTTTCCAAGTTTTTGTTTTTAAATAATATTATGTTTACTTCACCCAGCTCTCCATGACATAAATGACAATTGATATAATTTATGCAGCAAATATAGTACTAATACATCCATTATTTCATTTTCCTTGCAGAAGAATTCTGAGTCTAATAGGGCTGGTAAAATGTCCAGAAGTTATAGGGAAAAATAGAAAGTAAAAATGACATGAGTAAAGTACGTGCACAGCTCCAAGAGGGTTAAAATGAGGATGGGATTATTTCCAACTGGGAAGGCTCATTGACTCAACATTCAGCACATAATTATAATGTGCCCTTACTTCCTGGTCTCACAAACCGTGGGGGAGACTAATGACATAGAGGTAGGTCATCTCAACCATGTGATGTCATTCAATGATTGCATGCAGGGGACCAGGCACTCTCTTTGGAAGAGGCAGAACATGAGCCACAAGCCTTAAAGATTTGGGGGACTCTGAACATATGGGCATCAGTGACATCTCAGGCTTGCACCTGGATCTAATTACAACAGCCCCATTATCTAGGAGAGGAGAGAGAGAGAGAGAGAGAGAGAGACAAACCAGGGGTTGTTAACTCCCCCGCTCACCTCTCCGCTGAGACCCTAATTTTGTAGTTTTTAATGGTAACCAGTCCTCCTTTATGCAACTGACTTTCTTCCCACAGAAGATTAAATGCATGTTCCCTTCCTAAACTCCATTCAGTCTGTGACCTCTTCTCTAGGTGACCAGTTCTGATTCACAACCTCCATCTTTCTCCCACAGAGAAGAAACTGCCAACTCTTAGACTTCCAAACCTCCTGGAAAAGGGCCAAGCTTCCATAAACCCCAGAATATTATTGAGTGAATTAAAGTGTTCACATGGCATCCACCACACAGTTAATCCAACATTTATTTTGGAAAATATTACATTTGGAAAATGGGAAGTATTCCAGAACATTCTCTTACCTTGAAATATCAGGAGACACAAGGGTATTTTGAGACTATTTCTTGCTCAAAAGTTAGCAAATAATCTGCACAATTAGACACATAAAATTGCCTTAAATTATATTAGTTAGACGCTCAAGCTTAAACCATTGCCGAGGGCCCACTTATGAAGAAATTTGGGACAAAAGGCTGCAATTCTGACTCAATGAGGCAAACTATCAAAATGCTTTTGAGCTAACTTCCAGTTGGCTCTTATTGCACATTTGTCTTCCAATTCTGATGATTAGACTTTGCTCAGTCATACTTTTCCCAAGATCTTCTGGCTACAAGAAGCAAATAGACAAACGCCCAAGAGAGAACTCTAGTGCAATCCTAAAGACTCAGGCACATAGGAAACAAAGAGACATACACTTCTTTCTTTCTTTTAAATCATTTTATTGGGGGCTCTTAGAGCTCGTATCATAATCCATCCATTCATCCATCATGTCAAGCACACTTGTAATATATTGCCATCATCATTTTCAAAACATTTTCTTTTTACTTGAGCCCTTGGTATCAACTCCTTAGTTTTCCCCTCTCCCACCCTCCCACCCTCCTGAGCCCTTGATCATTTATTTTTAAAATGTTTCATGTTTTACACTGACAGCTGTAACCTTTCACCTACTTTCCTGTTGTTTGTCCACCTGGGAAGGGATACACACACACACACACACGTGTGTGTGTGTGTGTGTGTGTGTGTGTGTGTGTGTGTGTATATATATATATATATATATATATATATATATATATGATTAGTTCCCTCTTCCAACCCCCACCTTCCCTTTTCCCTCCTGATATCACTATTCTCATTATTGAACCTGAGGGGTTTATCTGTCCTAGATTCCCTTTGTTTCCAGCTCTTGTCTGTACCAGTGTACGTGTTCTGGTCTAGCCAGATTTGAAAGGTAGAATCGAGGTCCTGATAATGAGAGGGTGTAGTGGGGAGAAAGCATTAAAGAACTAGAGGAAAGTTGTATATTTCATTGGTACTATACTGCACTCTAACTGGCTGGGCTCTTCCTTGTGACCCTTCTGTAGGGGGATGTCCATTGTCTACAGATGGCCTTTGGGTTTCTACTCCACACTCCTCCTCATTCACAATTATGTTTTTTTTGTTCTGGGTTTTTGATACCTGATACTTGATCCCATCTACACCGCAGGATCACACAGTCTGGTGTGCATCTTCCATGTAAGCTCTGTTGCTTCTCAGATAGATGTCTGCTTGTTTAGCTTCAAGTCTTTAAGACCCCAGATGCTATATCTTTTGACAACCAGGTACCATCAGCTTTCTTCACCACATCCATTTTGTCTTCAACAATCATGTCAGAAAGCTGAGCATCACAGGATGCCAGGTTATTAGAACAAAGTGTTCCTGCACTGAGGGAATACTTGAGTAGAGGACCAATGCCTATCTGCTACCTTAATACTTGGACATATAAATATATGTACATGGATATATTTCCTGATTATTATATTTTTTCATATATTTATGCCTATATATATGTCCTCTATATATGTGACCTCTATATATATGTCTTTTGCTTCCTAGTTCTTTCCTCTATTTCCTTTTACTTTTCCTTTTGTCCCACTATTAGGTTCAGCCTTCATTTGTGTTTCAGTAATTCCTCTCGGCTACACTGCCCTTGATTAAGCCCCACCAGGCATCCTACCCACTCCTGACCATCAATTGTAGATAACTTGTTGTTCCCTTGTGCTGGGTTTGTTAACACTCACTTCCTTCTTTCTTACTTGCCTCTTTTTCTATCAATTACCAATGCCTTTGATATATCTAAAAGACCCTGTTGGTGTTGTGGATTTGGTGTTGGGTTGTGATTCAAGGTCAGTGGTTCAAACCCATCAGCAACTCTGTGAGATAAAGACATGCTATCTGTTCCCATGAAGATTTACAGTCCCTGAAACCCTACAGAGCAGAAGTTCTCAGCTTTCCTAATGCTGCAACCCTTTAATACAGTTCCTTATGTTATGGTGACCCCCCCAAACATAATATTATTTTTGTTGCTACTTACTTCATAGCTATAGTTTTGCACTATTCGGAATCGGGTGACCCCTTTGAGAGAGTCATTTGTCCCCTAACGGTGTTGCAAGCTACAGGTTGAGAACCACTGCTACAGAGAGTTGCAAAGAGCTGCTATCCACTCAGTGGTAGTGACTTTGGGCATGACATATCTAAGGAGCCCTGGTGGTGGGTACACTGTGCTAAAAATTGGGCTGCTAATGGAGGGTGTGAAGTTCAAACCCACCAGGTTCCCTGTACTAGACAGATAAGGTAATCTGCTTGTGCAAAGATTTACAGCCTTGGAAACCCTATGGGGACATTCCCACTCTGTCCTGTAGAACTGTTGTGAATTGGAATTAACTTGACTTCTCTGTGTTGTTTAGTTGTTGTTGTTTTTTCTTTTTTTGTCTTTTTGTATAGTTTGTCTACAGTGGTTACAATAAAGTGAGATAACTGGGCCTTGGAAAAAGGCTTAAAATGGTGGGAGGTCCAACCCGTCTTGTGTGTCATTTCAGGCTTTAAAATTTGAGGAGTTTTTAAATTCAACATTGTTCATCATCTCCTTTAGGAAAAAGGGACTTGTGTGTGTGTGTGTGTGTGTGCACATGCACAGGCAGATGGATAAAGAAAAAGCAGAAAGATATACCAGGGGTCCGTCCTCCCCCCAAAAGAAAAAATCAAAAACAAAATGATTGTTGCACTGAACAGAGCAGAGGTTTCATAGTACACATTTTTCCATCTAGGCAAACATCAAGCAACCCACTTTGAATTAGCACACCAAGTTTCATCACCTGGAAAGGATCCCTATGGTCACAGTGAATTTTTTCATAAAAACAGTTTTGCTCTAACTTCATTTCTTGTGATGGCCAATTTAAGAGAACAGCATGCAGCTGTGAAGTTTTCTTTCCTGCTCAGAAAAAATGCCACAGAAATTATGATGTTGAATAGAGCTTACAAGGACAGCACTCTGGGAAAAACACAAGTGGATGAGTGATTTTCTCATTTCATAAAAGGTGAACTTTTGCTCTATGACAAACCTCATTCTGGACATCTATAAGCTTCTCAAATGGATTAAAATGTCAACAAAATTCATGCACTTATGCCCGAAAACTGAAGACAGACCTTTGAAGAGATGGGGATGTTATCTGAACCAGTGTTGGAGCTCCATTCAAACAAAATTTAATGGAATTGGGAATGAGAAGGGTTGCTGCAAAGCTTGTGCTTCAGGTTTTGACTGACCTGGAAAAAAGAGCATGAATGGAAATATGCTCTGCTTTAAAAGTGCAGCCCTAAAGCAACCCTGACTCCCCCCCCCCCCAAGGTCATTACTGGTAAGGAGACTGCTATTCTTAAAACCTCGAAACCAAACATCAACCAAGCCGTCCAAGATCAAGATGATGCTCAATTGTTTTGTTTTATTTTTTATGTGAATTGGATAGTGCATTTGGAGTTCATTCCACCATCTCAGACTGTTAATTAAGCTTTCTGTTTAGAGCAGCAGTTCTCAACCTTGTGAGTCTCAACTCCTTTGGAAGGTCCAAAGACCCTTTCACAGGGGTCACCTAAGATCATTGGAAAACACATATTTCTGATGGTCTTAGGAACCAGGACACAACTCTTCTATCCATCTCCACGCTGGTCTGCCGACATGCAGATACACCCACTGCAAGGACCTGGCATGATGACATCATTGTGCCAACGCCGTCACATGCAACCAGTACAAATACAGGTGTATGTGACAAGGTTGGCACCATGATGTACTTATACAGAGCAGTCAGACATGTGGAGAACAGGTACTCTGTTGAGAGAAGCTACTCTGTAGAGAGCAACTACTGTGTAGAAAGCAACTACTGTGTTGAAAGCAGCAATATTGGAGGTAAAATGCCACTTCATAAATTATAATTACTGGGTAAATACAAAATCATGTACTGTAAAACAATTAACTCCTGCAAAAAAATCTATAGCATGGGAATTTAATTTAGATGCTGATCAGTCTTTATATTCAGCTATGGTTTTTGTGAATACTGCCCCTTGTGATAATAACAGATGTGTAAAAAAAAGAGAGAGAGAATGGTAAATGGAAACTTTAATGAACTGTATTTACTGAATTATGCCATCTATCATCTTCTGTATTATTAAAGCTATTGTTATATATTATTTTCATTATCAAACCTTCCCATGAAATGGATTGTGTAGAGAAGAACATTAAGAAAATATAGTGAGGATTTTTTTTTTTTTTAGTTTTTTAGGCATCACTGCCTTCTGGTGGTGGGAGTAGGAGGTCCAGCCTTTGCCCTGTGAGCTGGAATTGAACCTCCATCCCAGTGGGCTGCAGTCCCGTGCACAACCACTACGCCACCGGGGCTCAGCCGGAGGATTTTTTATAGTGTGGTTTTACCTCAATAATTACAGCAGGAATTGAGAAACTACAATGTATTGTTTGGAAGTTCTATCAGCCAAATCTATTAAGCCAAACAAACTAAAAATGTCATTTTTATAGCAAGCATCGAAGCTTTGCTGTCAAGGATACCAACTATTTTAGAAGCAAAGCTGATGGACTCAAGAAAGCCAGACTTGACACTGGTGGTAAATACCACAAATAAAATGTAGCAGCCATTGAAGTTTCATGGTTGGTGACACTCAGAATCGTCAGAGCTATGGAACCTCACACCATTGCTGAAGATATGCTATTGCCCACGACCAAAGACATTGTTCAAGTTGTGATCAGAGATGAATTTCTTATGGAATTGAGCCCAATTTCCTTATCTAATGACACTGTACGCAGAAGAATATATGACATGTTTGCAGATATTCTTGATCATGTAATCCAGGAAATTAGATCTGCTCCACTTCCAATATTTATCATCCAGCTTGATGTATCTATGACATTGCAAACTGTTCACAGTTACCGATTTACATGAGGTATATTAATGATGGCGACTTTAAAGATGAATTTCTCTTTTGCAAACTTATTGAAACAATAACTACTGCATGTGGTGTATTTGACACAGTTGGTTCATTTCTGAAAGAACATAATATCTCTTGGAAAAGGTTTTTGGTGTTTGCACAGATGATGCTCCAGCCACGTTAGAGTTTCCATTTGGAATTCAATGTTTGCTACTGAAATCACTGTATGACTCCTCAGCAAATATTAGCAATGAAGATGCTGCCACAAGAGTTACAGGAAGTAATGAAAGGTATCATACGTTCTGTCAATATTGTAAAGGTGAGCATTTTAAACAGTCAACTGTTCTTGCAACTACACAACGAGTTGGATGCGCTGGATAATGATCTGCTATTTCACACCGAAGTGTGATGGTTGTCAAAGGAAAAGTTAAAAAATGTGTTTTTGAGCTTCGTGGTAAACGCTAAACATTTTTTAATCAGAAAGCAAGACTGCAGTTTGAAGCACTTTTCAGCGATAGGTGGTTGATATATTTACCATCTTGAATGAATTAAATCTCACTGCAAGGACCAAATGCAACATGCCTCCATTTGTCTGAAAAGATCTGATCATTCCAAATGAAACCTCAGCTTTGGCAAAAAAAAAAAAAAAAAAAGAATTGGATGAAAATAAAATGTATGTGTTGCTTCCTTATTTGCTTTCTTTGAGGAACATGACATGTCCTGGGAATTTCTGACCTAATGAGAAAGAAACCTATCTCAATCTTCTCACTGACTTTGGCTTTTTATGCATATGGTTGCAAAATGTAGCAATGTAGTTTACTGTTGTTATATTAAGACTGTTACCCATGCTACACCATGATTCAAGACAAAATTTCATTTATTTGTAATTAGAAATATATTTTTCACAATATATAATTGCATATTATTTTGTGATTAATTGCTTTGCTTTAATCATGTTAAATTTGTATGAATGAAAATACAGCCTACATACCAGATATTTACATTATGATTCATCACAGTAGCAAAATTACAGTTATGAAGTAGTAATGAAAATAATTTTTTGGGTGGGGATCACCACAACATGAGGAACTCTATTAAAGGGTCATGGCATTAGGAAGGTTGAGAACCAATGGCATAGAGAATCAAATTAAAGGTTATTCCACAAAATAAATGCTCTGCAATTTCCAACTGTCAGCAGTCTGAGAATTAAAGAAAGACTCAGGAGCTGTTTCAGAATGAAATAATTTAAAGGAACATGGCATAAATTCAACACATGATTCTATAGTAATTTCTTTTATTATCAAGGGCATTGAAGGAACAAATGGTAAAGACAAGTGGGGTTTGAGGGGTAAAGGATAGGGCAGTATCTCTGTTGAGTTTCCTGCATTGAGCGGATTTCATTGGTGGCTCTACAGAGTGTCATTGCTTGTAGAAAAATGTTAAGAGATGTGAGGATGATTCTGGGGACAGAAAATTACTTATGCTCTGCAACTTTTCACTATATTTGAGATTATTTCAAATTAAAAGTAATTTTCTGGGTTTTTTTAGTTAAATTATTTTATTGGAGGATCATGCAGCTCTAATCACAATATATACATATATGCATTGTGTAAGTATTTACATCCTTTTTTGGGGGGGGTGTTAGGGGTTTGTACAATTCTTATCACAATCTATTGTGTCAAGCACATTTGTACGTGTGTTGCCATCCTCATTCTCAAAAAATTTGCTTTCTACTTGAGTGTTTGGTATCAGCTTATTTCTTCCCTCCCTCTGCTCTCTCCCCTCCCTCATGAACCCTTGATAATTCATAGATTATTGTAATTTTGTCTTATCTAACACTTTCTGATGTCTCCCTTCACCCACTTCCCTGTTGTCCATACCCCAGGGAGGAGTTATATGTAGATCCTTGTAATTAGTTCTTTCTTTTTACCCCACCCTCCCTGCACCCTCGCAGTATCGCCACTCTCAGAACTGGTCCTGAGGATCATCTGTCCTAGATTCCCAGTGTTTCCAGTTCCTATCTGTACCAATGTACATCCTCTGGTCTAGCCAAATTTGTAGGGTAGAGTTGGGATCGTGATAGTGGAGAGGAGGAAGCATTGAAGAATTAGAGGAAAATTGTATGTTTCACCATTTCTACACTGTACCCTGACTGACTCATCTCCTCCCTGTGACCCTTCTGTAAAGGGATATCCTGTTACCTGCTAGATGGGCTTTGGGTCCCCAATCTATACTCCCCCTCATTTACAATGATAAAATTTTTAGTTATTTGATGCCTGATCCCTTCGTCACCGTGTGATCAAACAGACTGGTGTGCTTCTTTCACGTTGTCTTTGTTGCTTTTGAGCTAGATGGATGCTCTTTTACCTTCAAGTTTAGATGCTATATCTTTTGATATGTGGGCACCAACAGCTTTCTTCACCACTTTTGCTTATGTACACATTTGTCTTCAGCAATCATGCCGGGAAGGTGAGCATCATGGAATGCCAATTTAATAGAACAAAGTGTTCTTGCATTGAGCAAGTACTTGAGTAGAGGCCCAGCGTCCATCTGCTGCCTTAATACTAACTCATAAATATATGCCTGTAGATCTATTTCTCCATCATCATATATAAATATGTTTATCTATATACATGCCTGTATTTACACCTCTATATATGCCCCTTGTCTCGTGTTTCTTTATTCCTTTGACTTTCCTGTTGTCCCATTATCATGTTTAGCCTTTATTTGGGTTTCAATAATTTCTTTCGGTTACATTACCCTTGATCAATCCCTACCAGGCCTCTCACACACTCCTTGCCACTGATTTTGGATCACTTATTGTTCCCTTGTCTCTAGATTGGTCAAAACACCTCCTTTCCCTTACCTTCCCCTCTTCCATGTCTCCCTGGAACCTTTGGTCACATTGTTTTCTCCTCCACAAATTCAAAGTTTGAAAAACTGAAAATCCCAGCTAGGTCACAACCATATTTTAGATTAAAAAACTTCCCAAGGGATTCTAATTTGGGGAATCCACTGGGTTAAACAATTAAGTGGCTTATTGCTGATTAATTTTGGCTTACTTCCTCACATAAATGTCTTCATTATATGAAGGGGCTTCAAAATTTCTATTATCTTTTCATGCCATTTTCCAAAGAACTTTTTGAAACCTCTTTGTCTGAGGCTGCTAGATTCCTAGACCCAACTCTAAACCCACTGGTAAGTTCACTGAATTAGAAATCTCCCAAAGTGAAACTTGAACATTTTTGTTTATATTAAGTGTCTCTAATGTTTAGGGAAGTTTGGGCAGCATTGAAATTCACCATGAAGGTCAATGAACCTTTTGTCCAAAACAAGCAGGGGTGGCAGCTTAGTATCAAAACAGTGAATTATGTATGTCTGTGTGATTAGGATGACTAGGGAGGTAGCCAAAGCAGTTATCAGAGACATTCTCTGTGAGTCCAGTGTTATCTTGAACCTGAGTCCTGCTGAAATTTCATTCATGCCCTTGGTAACGAGGTGTGATCACATTTAGGTTAAGGCCGGCAACATTTTAGTTATTTCTATTGACTTAGGAATAACTGACTTCTGTTTTTTCCTGGTTGAGTTTCTTCAACCCTCAGAGTACCAATACTTTACCCATAAAATGGTGTGTTGTGAGGATTAGAGATAATGCGGAAATACTATATATAGACCTTTGTCTGAGTTATCCAACACTTATGTCGCAACAACACAAGGGGGTGCCTATCAAGACAGGACTTTATTTTCTCACTGGTCCCGAGGTTACATTTTATGATCCCTCTTTGTCTATACCAGTTTAATTTTTTTTTATTTGGGGGAGGGGAGAAAAACATTTTCTTTTCTTGAATAATATTTTTACTGATCTATCTTACTCATTCCAATATATCCCTTCCCTTCCCATACAGTTCTCTTATTCAGCCCCATCGGCTGGGGGCATACAATCACCACTGCTATCAACTCCCTCTCTCCTCTTCCTCCCCACCCCTCCTCACTTCCTGTATTCTCCAGAAATTGTTATTTCTGCCAGTGTCTCTAAGGGGTCATCTGTCTTGACTTCTATGTACATATATATCTTAAATGAACACATACAAGTCTAACACAATCATTGAGGTATATCGAATATGGACCTCAACAGCAAGGGGAGGAAACCTTAAAGAACTCGAGAATAGTGTTGGTTCATCAGTGTCACATTGTACCGTGCCCTGACCTGTTCAATTGTCTTGCTGGTGAACTTTGGGCCTCCACTACATCCAGTACCCTTCATTTCAATTTGGATGTGTGTTTTCTAAATTTGTGATACCTCTTGCCATCACCTCTGTTAGATTTTAATCAACAACAATCCAGGGAGTTCCTGGGTTTGCAGTTAGATCTGCCCTGTGTCTGTTTGCATGTGATGTGTGATATCTTAGCATTGTGTATGTCTCTATCTCCATTCTGTTCTTCTTATAACTCACAAGTGATAATATTTAGGACCTACGCTGTACATGTATGACATAGTTAAGAGAACGAAGATCTTTTTTTGCAAGCAGATGAGTCATATGCATAGGGACCAGACCTTCAACACATATTTTGGGAAACAATTCAACCCATAACAGCACTTAAAACAATATCACATTCAATAAATATGTTGGTGTTATTGTTGATATTTTCTTGTGATCATAATGAATTCTTTGGCTAATGGGCGATTCTTTACATCTTTTTCTCATCTTGCTTGTCTTGCAAGTCTACGAAATGTTTGGGGTTTTTTTTTTTCTGCACCACTGCCCTGGTGGGAGTAGGAAGCCCAACCTTGCTCCTGGAGAGCAGTGCTGGATTTGAACCATCAACCCGGTGGGCCGCAGTCCTGCACACAACCACTGTACCTCCAGGGCTCACTCTACAAAATGTTTTTAAAGAGGAAATTGCATATTAAATTTTACGAAGAAAAACATGACACTATGCCTGCCCTCTGTGCCTAGAACTGTGACAGGACTTGGATTTTGTCTTTATATGGGATGCAAAGACAGCAACATTGAAATGTAAGTTTGAAGGAGTACCTCATAGATGATAGGTAGTAAATATTAGTAAAGATAAGGTCACTGTGAATTAGGATTGACTTGATGGCAGTGAGTTTGGCAGCGAGGTGTGCTCAGACATGTCTAAAATTGCCTATCATTTTCCTTGGTTTTCTCCTCCCATAGTTTCAGTCCCAGAAACCCATAGAGCCATCCTAACCAATCCTCTGTGGTCTCTATGAGTTGGAATAGACTTTAGAGCGGTGAGTTTTCATTTTCTCCCCCTGCACCTCTGGAGTTGATGCACAGCACTACGGTCTTTTAGTAGACAACTCTAATTAGAGTTAAAGTAGCCTCCTCACTGCTAAAAGCAGTTAGGAAGGAATTTCTGCAGACTTCCTTGGCTGATCATCAGCCTCCAACATCATGAAGATGGGCAGGAGGTGCAACACATTGAAGCAAGAGGTGTTAGTGATGGGGCGAGGCATGGGAATTAGGTATTGTGAGCAGTGGCTATTAGGGACTGAAGAAATGGCACCAGGGGTAATTAAAAGAAGCAGTAGGAGAAGGTTTTTTGGTTGGAGCCCTTGTGGCATAGTAGAGTGTGTGAAACCACCATTTGCTCTGAAGGAGAAAGATAAGGCTTTCTATTTCCTTAAAGATTTACAGTCACAGCATACCATCATGAAGCAGGGAACCAATAGAGAGGTCTGAGGGGCCAGTCCTGATCCCAGCTATGTGGACAACCACCTACCCCACTCCTAAGGATTCACTTCAGGACAGCACTGAAACTGTAGCTCAGGGAGAGGGGCGTGTCTGATCAGAGCACACAAGAGCAATTGAAGGAGGAGAAATAGAGAGGGGAGCCCATCCTGACCCACCCAGCCCTGGGGCTCAGAGCAGCAAACGCACAGAGAGGATGATAGCGCTGGCCCCACTAGCAGACACAACGTCCCTCACTGACCCATAGCACGATAGGGGACAACTCTGAAGGCACAGTGCGAGAATTGTGCCTGATCTGACCCCACCACACTGAGGCAAAACACTAAGGATGTGCAACATAACGGCAAGGGGAACAGAGCAACCAAGTCCCACGGGAATACCAAAAATAGACTTTGGGGCAATGGCATGGTACCCCATCAGACTCCACCCGAAAACAATCCAAAGAGTCAACAAACAGACCTTGAACTATTTATAGGTTTTTCTTTTCATTTTTTTCATTGATTTTTAAAATATTTTTTAATTTTTTATTAAAGATCATTTGATTGGGGCCTCATACCTCGTTTTTCACAGTATGTAAATAAATATACTGTGCCAAGCACCTTCATATGTCCACTGCTGTTATAGTTCTCCAAACATCTGCCTTTCCCCTTGAGCCCTTGATGTCAGCTTCCCATCCTTTTCCCTCTTCCCCTGCTTTCCCTTCCCCACTAACTCTCAATACTTTATAAATTATTATTGTTCTTTCGTATCTTACACTGCCTGACCTCTCCCCCAGCCCACTCCTTTGATATCTGTCCTCCAAATAGAAGCGTATGTGTATATCCTTGCTGTTGGTTCCATCTCTCTACCCTACCTTCTCTCCACCCATCCAGCAACTCCAATCTCACCACTGGCCCCAAGAGGCTCATCTGTCCTGGGTTCCCCATATCTCCAGCTCCCCTCTACCAGTGTACCTTCTCCAGTCCAGCTAGATTTGTAAGGTAGAGTTGGGACCAAGATAGTTGGGCGGAGGAAGCCTTCAGGAACTAGAGTGAAGATTTTTGTTGTTATATAGATAGACATATTATTATCTCTGCATGTCTATTTAGATAAACTAGGTGGGATAAACTATCTGGAGGAGAAAACAATGGACTAAAATTGGTATAAAATATTTGAAAAAGAATTGGATATTAAAGAGACTTCCAAGGGAAGCTGTAAGTGGAGCCATAGTAGCTAGTTGGTTTCACATTAAGCTCCCAATCATGAGGTCAGTGGTTTGAACCCACCTGTTACTCTACAGCCTTTAAAATATTTAAAAATTTGGAAACCCCAAAGGGCAGTTCTCCTCAGTCATACAGGGTTACTAAGAATTAGAATCTATTAGATAGCTGCGGGTTTTGTTTTGTGGTGTGAGAGGCTATGTAATGTAAACAGAGACTACAAGTTAGATTCTGCACAGCCAGAACACAGCTTAAGAAGACCAGAGACTAAAAAAGAAAACTGACAAGGCACAAATATGGAAGGTGTGAGGGACATTCAGAGTGCCAGAAATGCAAGACTTCATGACAATTTTCATAAAGATTTTGAAGATCTAAATTTTTCTTCTTCAAGTTATGCAGCAAACCTTTCAGAACACCCAGCAAAGATCACTCTATTTCTATCACAGCATCAAGAAAACAGAACCTTTCAAGAAGTCAACCATTCCAACTAACAGGCAGGCCTGTGCCACTTGGACCAGCAGCAGAGATGTTTCTGACAGCAGAGATGCTGCAGACGGAGGAGAAGTGAAGGACCAGCATTCAACAGCGAACAGGGGGGGTTTAAGGAATAGCTGTGCATGTATATATCTCACTACCACTGAGTGCTTTCTTTCTATTGAAAAAAAGGTCAGACATCAAAGAACTAAAAGTTATATCATTGTAAATGAGGGGGAGTACAGATTGGGGACCCAAAGCCCATCTGTAGGTAAGGGAACATCCCCTTATAGAAGGACCCCTGGAAAGAGATGAGCCAGTCCAGGTGAAGTGTAGCAATGATGAAGCATACAACTTTTCTCTAGTTCTTCAATGCTTCCTCCCTCTCCTGACTCTCATGATCCCATGTTCTACCTTACAAATCCAGCAAGACAAGAGGATGGACAGTGGATAGAGGATGGATACTATAGATAGGACCTGGAAACATAGGGAAACCAGGACAGAGGATACCTTCAGGACCAATGGTGAGAGTGGCTATTCCGGGAGGGTGGAGGGAAGGTGAGGTAGAAAGGGGGAACCAATTATAAGGATCTACATATAACTTCTGTGTTAGTCTGGGTAGACTAGAGGAACAAATTTCATAGACATACATATGGATATAAGGAAAAGGTTTATATATAAAAGAAATAAGACATTTAGAAAGCATTCCAATCCAGTCCAGTACAAAATCATAAGTCCAATATTAACCCATATGCCCGATATCAGTCTATAAAGTCTCCTTCCAACTCACGAAGTCACAGGTCATTGGGTGCAGAGTCCTGGTGCCAGCAGGGGCCCCCTCATGTTTCCTCGCTTCCAGGCCTCAGGGTCCATCAAAAGCATCCTGTGGTGGCAGAAGCAACTCATTGCTGGCAGAGGTCTCCCATGTGGCCATCCCAGCTGCAGAGGTCTGGCTCCATCAGGGCAAAGCTGTGTGGTCTCTCCACCGGCTCCTCCAGCTTCTCAGATGCTGCCATCTTGCCTTGTCCATGATTCATCGTCTCTGAACCTAACTCCCAACAGCTGGGGAGATAGCTTCTCCTCTTCACGAGGGAAATATTATGAGATTTCCCAGAAGTCTCAGGAGAAAGCCTTGCCCACATAGAGACCTCATTGGCTACTTAAAGACTATCTCCAGATTAACAGGCTAGACTCCACCCCAACATTTCAATCATAAAATTAACATAAGCACATGGCTGCCACAACCTCCTCCCTGGGGTATGGATTATAGGGAAGTGGGTGAAGGGAGACATCAGACAGTATATGAAAAAATAATAGTTTATAAATTATCAAGTGTTCATGAATGGTTAGTGGGAAGAGGGGAAAAAATGAGGAGCTGATACCATGGGCTTAAGTAGAAAGCACATGTTTTGAGGATGATGAGGGCAACAAATGTACAAATGTGCTTGACATTCAATGGATGGTTGTATGGATTGTGATAAGCCCTCAATAAAATTATTTTAAGTTATTGTTAATTTGGATTTAATGCATCTATCATACTTCAACCAGGTCAGGCAGTATTGTACAATTGCTGTCACATGTTTCCAAACATGCTGAAGTTTTTGACATCATCTCCCTTTTGCCCTCTTCCACCATCCCTAAACCCTGCCCCACCAAAAAAAAGCCACCCTTATTCTACTTGCTGTCCCTATAGGTTTTGGGGGGCTTTTTTTGAGGGGGGTGCCATATGTGATATTTATTAATGAAGATTAAACCTTCAAAGGAGAGTCAGTCTCTAATGCCCATTTCCATGATTTTAAGAGTTGGCCCTTCTAAGTCACTATTCTACCTCTGACCCTGGGATGCTGACAAGGTTGGGAGAATGGTGGCCCCAGAAAAGTGAATTCATGTGACATTTCAACATTTTCCATGTCACTATCACCCTCAATGACGTTCACTGAGATTTCCTGGAATATGAATTCTGAAATAGTTGGATATTTTCCCCATGTTGAAGGTTTGTGGTTTGTTTCATCATTCACTTGGTGAATTACAACTTCTTCAGAATACTTCTTTGTATTTGAGGTGGACAACTAGAAATAATATGTTGGAGAGAGTAGCTCTTTCTTATTCTTCTGAACAGACAACACGTTCAAAAGCCTTGAGTATTTTTTACATTCCTGTTGAAATGTTATTTCTTTTTTTTTCTTTCTCATCACTGCCCTGGTGGGAGTAGGAAGCCCAGCCTTGCTCCTGGAGAGCTGCTGCTGGACTTGAACCATCAACCCTGTGGGCTGTGGTCCAGCACACAACCACTATGCCACCAGGGCTCAGCCTGGTTGAAATGTTATATCATGTGTTCTTTTAAATTCCTCTTGTTCTGAAATCTCAGTCTTTTCAAAATCAATTGAAGTCAACATATTGGCATCAATTCGTTTTACTTAGGTCAGGTCAGGTAAGAAACCCAAGTTCACCTTTCAGACTTGTAGCAAGTGGCACATTTTCCCCACTTCCAAATGATGATTCTTTCCTTTGACAGGTCTCTCAAATAGTCGTTCTAAGAACCTGTTTGAGAATAACCCAATTTTCAAAATTTCACTCGTTGTATCTTCAGTGAAGCTCAGATACAACAGTACTTCTTCATCGGAGTGAATTTGTGTCCCGGAAGAAGATTGTACCAAATACTTAGTTATTGTCCTGGATGAGGCATTCTGGAAAACACCATCTTTGATGTCCTCCCACAGTAAGCCATACTCTTGTGAAGGAACAGGGGCAAGTTTTTCTTTGGCATCATCACTTAAATGAGGAGGTGCCTGCTTTATGCTTGGTTCTGAGTCCATCAAGTTTTCAGGTTTGGCTGTCTCAAAATCAGAGTTAGAGCTCCTGGATTCCGTCCAGTTTTCCACCTGTGTCGGCAGCTTCTTTTTTCTCCTGGCAGGTGCGTAGTAGCGGTACTGTGACAGGGACGATTTTGCCTCTGTTTTCAAAGTGTGGGGGGTGAATGGCAACTGTTTGTTGGAAAACAGGTCAGAATGCTTATGCGGCAGATCTGCACTGGGCGTTTTCGAAACCGCTCCTTGGAAGGTGCTGGAAAGCGTGCTCCTGGACCCTCTGGCACGTTTACTTCCCAGGCTGGCCTTTTGGGGGTTGGGGAGCTGGAGAACCCTGGCTGGAGGGCAGGGACCTTCCCTCCATCCCTGCGCCATTCACCAGGACTTTGTGGGGTTTCTAGGGACAGAGGGGCAGTCTTTCTGAAGAAGGCACTGGGGCCTTGCAGAAGGACTGGAATCCATTCACCTCTGCTATGAACCCCAGGGTCTCATCTTGCAGTTCCCTGCAGGTTTTTTCAGGGTGTTCATTAAAGACTTGGGGCTATTGGCAGCACTGGCCTTCCCTGTCATTTTAGCCAGCCTTTGCTCCTTTTCACAGCACTAATTCCTTTTTGAGTTTCTCTCTTCGCTGTTGGTCTGCGTACTTGATGCCAGTACTCATGCTTAATGGAACGGCGCAGTCTACTGCAGCTTGGCAGAAAGGATTTTAGTGCAGTGAGCAGCCATGTGACTCTCGACCAGGGGAAGAGTGTTTAGAGATGAGCAGTCCATGCAAAAAGTTCACTTATGATTGCTTTTGGTGCTCAGGTGTCCCTTTAGGAGGCATGGTGAAGTATATCTGGGAAGGACTCTCCTGCTGCCCTCCATGGTCTTAGATCCTCTTGCAGCCACTGTGGGGACAGCTGGAGCCCTTCTGTCGTCTGGGGCTGGACCCCGCCGTGGACTCCCAGTCAGCTCCACTCTCGCCAGGAGAGAAGGAGCAGAGGGGAACCCCCTACAGGTATATCAATCTTGGGATCCATATACTGAAAAATAGAAAACATGTCAGCACATAGCAATAAACCATAATGTGAATAAGCTCAAAATTTTTAAAAAATGCCGAAAATGTTGTAAACCAGATCAGGTTCAGCAGGCCTGAATGGAGCTCAACTGGTAATGTTTTAACCATTGAAGAAGTCAGGTTTCAGCCTTTGCTTTTCGTGTCTCACCTCTCCAATGCACTCTGTTTGGTAGCCACTTTCTACCCACCCCTCCATTATGGATATAGAGAGATCCCTGCAGGCTTCTTTCCTAGGTAGTTCCCTCAAATGTGTCTTGGGCTCCCACTGTCACCCATAGCCTTCTGCCAACTGGATTCTCACAGCTTAGGCTCTGATACCAATCCCACAATCTTTCAGTGACTGGGGATGGTGCGCTTCTTCTTAGTGGACACCAATTGAGTCCTTTCAGACTCCAAGCAATTACATTGGATTTCTGAGACTTCCCAAAACTTTACAGGAGAAGACCAAGGCCTATTTCATTTCGAAGTGGATCTTAAATGGACCTTTCGATCAGACAGCATGTGCCCTCCATGACCTCTGAGAAAGTAGAAGGGGCCCCAAGGAAGTGACACCAGATTCCCCCTAATGTGGCAGAGGACTCAAGTCATTTTTTCACTGAATTAGGAGAATTGAGTTTGTGAGTGATGAGGAGTTTGTATCAGCACACCGATGGGGTCAGGGCATGATAACTCACTAATGGGCAGAGAGTGTGTAACTACAAAGTAAAGAGCATGTTTCTACAGCCTTGTTGAGAAGTTCATTTTAGGCAGGCTTCAGCCTATATACCATAAGCCTATGTTAAGTCGCTTAGTCAGATATCAACTCACTGCCATCGAATCCACGCTGACTCATAGCGACCCAAGAAGACAGACTAAAACTGCCCCTGGGGGTTTCTGAGACTACTAACTCTGTACATCAGCAGAAAGCCTCCCCTTTCTCCCAGGGAGCAGCTGATAGTTCTGAACTGCTGACCTTGTGGTTTGCAATCCAACATGTAACCCCCGATGGAGACTGGGTTTTATAGTCTGTTCCAGACCTCACTAGACGATGATTAAAAATGCGACCAGGTTTAGCTTGTAATGTACAATTACAGGGGCTTCAACTTTCATCTTATTTGATGACGGGAAGCTGCCTTTTTTTACGAGGCTTCTCTTCCCGAGGGAGTTCTTCACAGCCACCATTTGCCCACATGTTCCACAGGTACGCACCCACCGAGCACCTGTTACAGATTGAATTGCCCCTCCCCACCACCCACCCCTTCCTAAATAGGTGTTGAAATCCTAACCCCTCTGTTTACTACGGGTAGCATCTTGTTAGGGGAAAGCGTCCTTTGTTGTGGTAAGGGAGTTCAGTCAGTGTGTGGTGTGTCCCAACAAGCACGCGTCGTCTGCCTCCTAGACAGAGAGGGAAGTGAGCACACCTAAAGGGGCACGCTGAGGTCATGCCAAGATCCCCGAAGACCAGGCAACGTCTGATTGCAAGAAGGCAAACGAGACGAAGAGGTCCTCTGGGAAGAGCAAGTGCCATGAGGAGAGTCTGACCCACGTAAGCCCTGGTCTCTCATCCACGTCATAGGCATGTTCCAGCTGGCACATAATTTAGGTTGACTGGAGGAGACTTGATGCATGGGAATTCTGGGGTCTGCCAAGAATACAGTGCCAGCAGCTGCAAAAGAACCAATATATCTGTCTTTGAGGAAGTATGGCCAGACTGCTCCTTGGAAGGAAGGATAGGGTGACTTTTCCTTGAACCCCACTCTGAGTTCAGATCTATAGCCACTTGAGCGGTGGGAAAATACCTTCTGTTGTCTTTGGGGAGCCTTTGTGTAGTGTTTCTGTCCCTGAAGCACTAGGAACTGGAGGCTTCCCGCCTCTAGTTCTAGACTGCCAATCTCAGTTGCGCAGCTATCCTGCTCACAGGGGGCCCACCTACAACCCCCCACCCCCCCCACAGGGCAACCAGAAGGGCTTTTCTTCCCTTCCCTGGGTGCTAGTCAATATAGACACAGACCCTTCCTTTCTCTCAGCGTAACAGAAACTAGGTTGTAGCAGTCAGCCAAATTGTGCACATATTTAGGGATACAGGAAAAAGGATTACAAAACGGAGAAACTTTAAAATGGCTAAATTTGGAGATTTCTCAGAGTTCACAAGCCAAAGGACAGGCTTCTTCTCCTGGGGCTTTGAAGGGAGCCTTCCTGCCTAGTTCCCAGGCTGGGGCCATCTGGCCCACTCTGCCTATCCTCTCCCTTTGGGGCTGACTTTGAGTGAATTTGCCCTACTAAGAGTCCTGGCCTCAACCTCTGAAAGCCCCAAGAGAAGAGGTTTCTCCCTCCATCTCTCTAGTCTCAGACTTGCCTCTTCAACTCTCATTTCCTGTTCACTCCCCCAGGGAAGCAGCCGTCCTCCACTTGGGGGTGAGGTCTGTCCCTATGGCCTCTGTGAGTGAGAACATCATGTAAAAGCAAACGACCTAATGTAAATACCGGCAATCCCTGAGTTAAGAACAGCTGATTTACGCACAACCCATGGCCACAAACCAACTCCCGTAAAGCCTATTATGCTCAACATTTGAGGAACATATAATAGCTTATAATAGCAA